>JAMFTM010000148.1:0-136319 GCA_023522825.1 Diaporthe ampelina
CCGCTAATCCTACCGCCTGGGACCTTCTCTCACCTCTGGCCGCTGAGGATGGAAGTTTTGCTCGTGCCTATGTTTGTCTCAAGGAGCACGAGGCACGATGCTTCGGCCGTCCCTACGTCGTTGATGTTGCCTGTTTCAACGAGTGGGCTACAGAGGAAGCAGGATTCGCTTCGAGCGTGAAGAGCAAGCGAGGTAGTACCTCTGTTGTTCGCAAGGCCCCGTACAAGATCGGAAAGCTCGAGCTCCAGCTCCTCTTTGTTCCCAGGCCGAAGGGTGCCACCGACGACGATATGCCCAAGAGCATGAACTCCTGCATCCGCGAGATGAAGGCTGCCGAGGAACGCCGATCCCGCAACTGGGAGGGACATCTGAGCCAACAGGGCGGAGATTGTCCTGTAAGTTCACCCCTTGTGACTTCTATGTGAATTGCTGCTAACCCAGCACCTAGTATTGGCGTCGCCGCTACTTCAAGCTTGTTGGTACCAAGTTGACTGCGTACCATGAGGCCACACGGCAGCCACGTGCTACGATCAACCTAGCAAATGCTAAGCGACTCATCGATGACCGCAGGGCGCTGACTGAGAAGGAGACTACCGGCAAGAACGGCAAACGTCGCCGGTCAGCCTTTGCCGAGGAGGAAGAAGCTTACATGTTTGTGGAGGAGGGATTCCGTGTCCGATTCAACAACGGCGAGATCATCGACTTCTACGCCGATAGCCCCGAAGACAAGGAAGGCTGGCTGAAGGTCTTGTCGGATGTCATTGGCCGTGACAACTTCGGTAATGACGAGGACGGACTCGCTAATGGTTCCCGCGCCAGGGGCAAGTGGTGTGATCTCGTCCTTAAGCGGGAGGACACACTACGCCGCCGAGCTGAGGGTCGACGGCCCAGCCATGGCCGAACCAAGAGCAGCCTGGTGTAAGGGTGAGCTGGCTTTGCCAACGACCAAAAATTGAAGAAGAAAAGACGTGACGAGTTACGAAGCGACCTGATGCGTTTCATGACACGACCGACCCGACAGCGCACAGACGTCTGGAAGAGTCTTGTGCCTTCATTTCTGAGGTTCATTTTCACTTTGTCACGCTTTAATATGCGCTATGTACTTATTTTTGGCATGCATACCGGTGCCACTGGTGTTGTTGATCCTCGAGATATAATCATGAGGCGCCAGCGTTCAGAACATCCAGCGTCTACCAGCCCAAGGAGGAGCTGCGTGGTGTGTGAATGAGAGAAAGCGATTTGTTAGGTGCAGGAGGAAACGGCGAAGGTTAGGAAGGCAACGGGATATTCACCGGGTGAAGGAACACTTAGGTTTGGAGTTGGTTTTGTGTTTTGTGATTGATGGCTGGAATTGTATTCCGGCAACATTCCCACCATGGGTGGGAGTATATTTTCTGTTCTGCCCCGTATATTCCTCGTCACAGCCCACGTGGTAGCGGTGGCCTTCAATGTACGATATTCGAGCAACATTCATGTGAGCGATACAGCATCGCTCCAGCCAAGATTAAGAGAGCGATTATACAACAAGTCACTCACTGTATGTGCATGCACATTTACTTTCTTTTCTGGGCACGCAGATATGCTAGTAGTGCAGGTCCCTGGTCTAAATGGGCGCGAAAGCTTGTTGCTCATCTACCCTCACATTGTTGCCTGTCGTCGGTTCCACTCGACACACTCATCCAGCTTCACGCCGCTGCCACCGAAGCAATCCAGAGCACTGCCGATGGTCAAATCCACGGTACCGCCGCTCAGCCTAGCTACATTGTCCAGGTCCTGGAGGTTCCGGCCGCCACCAGCGTAGGTCACAGGGATGGTACACCATTGCGACAGCTTGGTGATGAGTTGCTCATCGACGCCACGCTGGAGGCCCTCGTTATCGGCAGCGTGGATGAGGAACTCGGAGCAGTAGGGCTCCAGCTGCTGTATGGACTCTATAGAGGCAGGAGAAGTCAGCATGTATCAAGAGGGTATGATGTACACGAGCCTTACTCGTCCACACATATGTGCATCCCGACATGCTTACCTTTGTTCACTTCCATATCGGTAATCGTCTGCCACTTGTCCATGGCCACGAACCACCTCGGCTCGGCATCTTTGTCGGCCTGCTGGCGCCGGCAGCTCAGGTCTATGACCAGCTTCTCCTTGTCGCCGCCCAGGGCGCCGAGGACGGCGTCGAGGCGGGGCTGGCTGAACTTGCCGCTGGGGAAGAGGAAGGACGTGATGATGACCTACTAAGCAATTTGCCGCGGGTAAATATGTGTCCCCCAATTTGAATACAAGACATTTATACAAATAACACATCTATATGTATATAGAGAGAGTGTGTGTGAGACAGAGACATATACACACAACAATATCATACCTTGTCAGCGCCGGCAGCGATCCACTCGGCAGCGTTGGAGTCGTTTATGCCGCCTCCGACCTGCAGCCCTCCGGGCCACGCCGCCAGAGCCTCGCGGGCGGCGTCCGTGTTCCCGGGCCCCAGCATGATGACGTGGGCGCCGCGGAGGTCATTGTCACGGTAGAGGGCGGCGAAGTGGGCGGGCGGGTGAGGCGAGACGAAGTTGGTCTTGAGGGAGCTTGGGGTCTTCTCGTCGAGGGTGCCGCCGACGATCTGCTTGACCTGGCCTGAGTGCAGGTCTATGCAGGGGCGGAAGATTGTCATTTTTGGTAAGGTAGGTGTTGGGGGGAGGTTCCCGTGCGGGGAGGGGGCGGGGAGGGGGCGGTGACGGTGGGTTGTTGCTATTATCGTATTGTGAGTGAAGTGAGGCTGTCTCTCTGTCTCTTTTCACTAAGGCGGCACACTGATCAATTTGGAGGCTCTAGGTGAGGTCTATCCATCCTCCAAGCGCGGGTGCCAGGCGCTAGGTTCCTTTGTTGCACCCACTGAAAGGGTTGTGGGGCAGCTGTTGCGGCTCTTCTGCCTGCTACCTAACGGCCGCTAAGATTTTACACGGGTCAGAAATTTCAGGCGCGGCAGCGGCTACGATGAACAAGGCTGACTTGACTTGACTGCAAGTGTGTGTGTGCGACCCATCAAAAATCTCGTTCGGGAATAATTTACCACAACGCTCTCTCATATCAGCCACCACCACCGCCTTTCAAACACCCACAAAACTCACCGGAGCTCATCAATTGAGAGGTACTTCTTGGCCGCGGTCAAGGTACATCGCATCAGATCACTCATCCGTCCCCTGCAAATTCAGAAACAGGCACATCACGGCCGCATCTGGGCGGGTCGAGGCCGGGTCAAGTCCGGAACAAAACTGAGCAAAATCATGGCGCCCGGTACGGTGGTACTGGGTAAGAGGAAGCGAAGGGCGCCGGCCGGTAAGGTCGCCGATGCCGACGCCAAGGCGGAAGAGACAGCGGCCATGGAGGAAGCCCAGGCCATCTTCAGGAAACACTTTGAGGCCCAGTTCGCGCCTCTGGAGGGGTCTGATGACGACGAGGCGGGCAAGCCGGCTGCCAAGGGCCGGAGGAAGGGGGCTGCCGGCAAGGGAGGCCACGGCGACAGGGAAGATGCGGACGGGGTGGAGGACATGAGGTCCGACACCTCTGACTCTGGGGAAGAGGACGAGGACGAGGACGACAGCAGCCAGGATGAGTGGGACGGCCTCTCTGCGGAGGATGACGACGATGATGGCGACAGCGAAGGTGGGTGGTCATGACCGAGGGGCTACGGCCCGGCTACTGAAACAAGCACTTTCTTTTTACCTTGTTCATCGTCCTTCTGTCACGGTAGTACTGACACGTGCGGGCCACAGCCGGCGAGGGCGATGACGACAGCAGCGAGGGAGATGAAACAGGTTCAGGGTCCGAAACGGGGGAAACAAACAGCCACCAGGTCGAGGTGGTAGACTACTCCAAGCCCACCCCGTCGCTCTCTACGCTCACGCCCCAGACCGCCCTCATGACCAAGCGCGAGATGCGCGCCTACCTGTCATCACGGCCACCAGAAAGCGCCGTTTCACCCGCGGCGGGGGCGTCCAGCGGGAAGGCCCGCTCGAAACAGCAGCAGGGTGGCGACGGCAACGAGGACCCGCAGAACGAGGACTCGAGGTCGCTGCTCAAGAACGACCTCGAGCTGCAGAGGCTCATCTCGGAATCCCACATCCTGTCGGCCACGAACCCCTTCAACACGGCCACGTCAGGCGCCACGGCGCCGAGCAAGGCCTTCTCCGAGGGCCGCACGCGCGCCCTCACCACGGACCTGCGGCTGCAGAGGCTCGGGTCCAGCGGCAGCATCTTCAACAGCCAGAAGAAGATGCCCATGAACGTGCGCAAGGGGATCCTGGGCGCCAAGGCCGCGCGGGAGGAGAAGCGGCGGCGCGAGGCCAAGGAGAACGGCATCATCCTCGAGAGGGAGAGGCCCGACGAGGCGGGTGCCGGGGCCAAGGGCAAGAAGGCGAGGAAGAAGGGCAGGGGCTCGGACCTACCGGTCGACATGCCCGGCATGGGCAGGATGAAGGGCGGCGAGCTGCGCTTGAGTAAGCGCGACGTCAGGGCGGTGGAGATGGAGGGCAAGAGGATGGGCGACCAGCGCGGCAAGGGGAAGCACCGCAGGCGGAGGTGAATGAATGAATGTGGAAGCGAGCGTGAGATAGGGTAGCAGTCAGTCAGCCAGTCAGTCTGCCAGTCAGTCAGGGCCTGGGATCGTGGATCCTGGCTGCCCGTGACCGAGCGACGAGTGAGCGAGGCTGGTTGACTCCTGAGTTCTAAGAAGAGAACTGTTTTTTTTTTCCCGGTTTAATTTTCCCACTTTGTTAATACGGTTACTAAGGACCCTTCCCCATCAACCATCTTGTGAGCCCCATTATGGATGGGTGGCTACGAACACGGTGGACACGGCCACGGCCTCCGAAACAACAATCTCAGACAAGCTTACATATATACAAGACTATACGTACCCACCACCATGTCCTTCCGTGATATGTACATCTCAAGCAGGAGGGAGGAAGCCGGGCGGGAGGAGGAGGAGGATCACAGATCTGCGCCTGACAGCGGCCGGCGTCCCCGGGCGGGAGAGACAAGCACGCACCCAAGCAAAGCAAGCGAGCAGCACGACATACCTAAACCATCCCCCACTGATTTGGGTTAATCTTCTCAGCCAAGCTTTTCTAGGACGCCTACATCCAGACGTGCCCGCCCGGCCGCCCGCCCGGCCGCCCAGGCCGCCGCATCGTTTGAATCCTACTCCCTGTTCGTTTCTGCGGCAGTGAGCCGGGCTGACCGCGTTTGTTCTATCTGTGTAATGGAAGGAGAAGTTTGGGGGGAGGGGGGCAAGGCGCGGCGGCGGAGGCGGGTAGGGCAAGCCACTCACATCGCCCACCACAAGAGTCTGACGTGCATAACACACGTACGCACTTTGTGTTGCCATTTTGGGAAACCCTCGTGGGCCATAAGGTCTTACCCATAGGTCCCGTCCTGTCCTCTCTTGCCTCTTTCTTTTGGGGTCCGTATTTTTAGGTTCGGCACTTTTGAGCCACAGGATTGGATCTAGAGCGGCTTACTGTTGGCAGTAGGATGGGGTGGAAGGGGGGGGCGGTGGGCGTTTCCCAGCTGCTGATTTGCAGAGGTGGAGGCAATCATTTGGCGCGGTAAGCCAGTCAGTCAGCAACAGGAAACTCTTTTTTCTTTTGGTTTCATTTTCTTTCCCCTTCGTACAGTGGTATAGTAGATGTCCATTCGAGTGTCCTTTTTTACACTGCGAGATTTGCTGACGGGTGGAATAATCTGGCCCAATTTCGGCAGTTCGAGTGCAGCAGAACTTGGCTGGGATGGATGGACGCATGTCCTCTGGGGGCCGGCCCAATACGATATGCTGGGTGTGAGTGGGCGGAACTAGGCTGGGCCGCCGCACGAGGCCGCGCAGAGAGGGCAGAGGGAAGTCACGAAACGAGAACAAGGATCCTTCCGTGGGCGGTACCTGCTTTTCCCCCCTCCCCTGTGGCCTTCTGGCTGTGCAACACCATGATGGGTTGCGTCGACATCGACCGAAACCTTGTTTCGGATCTAGATCTGCCTGCCTCGTCTCCCCGTGTCCTGTACGTCATCTTCTGGGGAAACAAGGCCTAGACTGTCAGATATCGCCCATGTCTGAACGGCCACAGTGCGTGCCAGCTCGCCTGCCAGCCCGCCTGCCAGCCCGGCCAGTGTGACGGGGACGCCTGGCTGGTTGGCCAGCTGGCTGTGACGATGCTGCCCAAGAGTTCTCGTCACGGGCAGAGGGACCGTCTTGCCTGTCCAAGGACTCGGGATTCGTGTGATGCAAATCAGACATGACGCCAAATGTGATTGTGATGTGGTATGAAATTCGTCGTATTGACTGGTATGAACAAGCGACCGCCTCCAAATGAGCACATGTGAGTATTGTGCATGTAATTTCCCCCTCAAACCTCGTCCTTCAAGCGCACAACAATGTCTCCAACCAACTGGTATCTTTCATCCCGATCTGCTAGCGCCCGATGAACCGAAGACAGTTATATACACCACTTCCAGTCATTCGGTGCCGTCCCATGATGCAGAATATGTTTTTCGGGGAGCTCCGCAGAGAGCTACGCCCGACGCCCGTCTATTGTGCTTTTTCTGCCCAAAGTAGAACGCAAAAACAGTACCAACTCCCAAGCGGGGGAGATCAAAGCAAAAGAGAATAATGGTCGCCTGTTGTTCAATAAAACATAACAGCAAACCCCGCAAAGGAAACGCCCAGGAGTCCCGTGAAGGAAAGCCTGCCCCTTCATCCGGGAATGACACGTTGACCATCCGTCCCAAGCCCTCGCACATGAAGTCGTGAAATAAACAAAATATCCATAAATTTACAGTCCCCTTCGAACCCGAGGAGGCGTTTTTGAGGCGTCCGAAATTGCCCTTTTCAGATTACATCATGACAGCCGTGTGGGGTTGGCTGATCGTCATCGGCAGGCTCAGCGTCTGGAGGCTGTGGAAGCCAGACTGCGTGCTGGGCATCGATGTCGAGGGCCCGTAGTTGCCGTTCGAGGTTGGCGGCGTGCCGTTGGCGACCGAGTTCAGCGACGCAGTGATGTAGCCGGATTCCGAGTTGGGCGAGGCGTCTCCCAGTGAGCCCATGTGGTCCTCACCAGAGTACTCCTCCTCGTCCTCCCCGGACAGGTTCAGGCCGTCGGCCCCCTCGCCACGGTCGTGTGTCCTCTTGTGCCTGTGCGGGATGCTGCGTTAGTCTCTGTTGCTCGCACGATTTCGTGTATCCTTTTGAGCTGTTGAAGATGTGTTGTGCTGTGTCCTGTGCTGTGTGGTGACGACGGCGGTTTGTTTTGTTTTGGGTCTCGCTAGTCTCGGTAACATGCCACGCACACAACATGAGGATTTCGAGCATCTTCGTAGCCACAAAAGAAAGTACAAAGGAAATGCAGTCAAGGAAAGATGGGGCATACTGTGCTAGGTTGTCTGATCTGGAGAATGCCTTGCTACAATAAGGGCAGATGTAGGGTCTCTCTTGGGTATGTGTTCTCACGTGTCTGGAAGTTTAGTCAGATACACGGCAAGGTGATCGTGTGTTGACAAAGAAAATGCTGTTCCGGTCTTACCGCTTCAGGTGCTCTAAACGCTTGAAGAGACGACCGCAGGTAGGAATGGGGCAGGAGTGAGACTTCTGGGGGTATGGGCCAAGCTCCATGACGGTTGCAGAGCGCGCACGACGCATGACACCATTCTGGCCTTGCATCATCCGGCGCTGCTCCTCCATGTGGCCGTTGACCATGTCATCATGGGGCAGCTGGTGGTAATCTTGCTGGAGCGACATGGGGTTCATGGCGGGGCTGCCCTCAACGGTGGACAGGGGGGTGCCGTGGCGGGAAAGCTCAAGCATCTCCTTGTGCTGCTGGCTCGACATGGACACGTTGCTGTAGGTCAGCCCTGGTGGGGAGTTGCCGAGGGACTCGTCACCCTCAGCGACTGGGCCTACCGAGGCGGAAACAGAGCGGCGGAGATCCGAAGGTCGGTGTGCTTGGGCAGCAGCTGTGGCAGTGGCGGCGGCGACGGCAGACATTCCCGGCGGGATGGACGAGCGGCGCCTTCGCTGCTTATACGTTGGCGAACCCTCAATCACGGAGTAGACGTTGTTGGCGCCGTACCCGCGGGAAAACTGACCACCCGCCAGGTTTGATGGGGGCAGCTGGATCATGCCGTTAAGACCATTGACACCGTTCATGTGGTCAGGAATGGCGGTGTAGAGCCCGGTCTCCTCGTTAGCAATGTAGGCGGGCTCCGCGGACATGCCCAGAGCCTGCTGAGGTGGCGTGATGGGCTCGAATGAGATGCCCCGGTTGCTGTAGTCCTCGTACTGGGAAGAGACGAACGAAGGAGCAGGCGAGTACTCCAATCCGTACGCGGGCATGGAGGCGTGGCGTTGGTGGCCCTGTGTGATTGGGACGCCATTCTGGTTGTATTGGACCCTGTTGAAGTCGGGCTCCCTCTTGACCATGGTCGGGGGCATTTGAGGTGCCATCGACATGGCTCCGTAAGGGACCATTGCCTCCATTCCGTCAGACAGAGGAGCCATGGACTGAGGCATCATCTGTGGTGGTGGCATGGCATCGACAGCGCGCATGACGGGCGAGGTAGACTGCGAAGGGGGGAAAGTCTGCTGGGCGTTGAAAGACGAGGAGTTGGCTTGCTGGGCCTTGGTGAGCTGCTCGTACAGCGACTGAGACGAGTCGTACTGGAAAGACAGGGCGGGCTCGCTGACGGCGACAGTGGTAGCCTCTTGCCCCATCTTCTCCCTCTTGAGGTCCCTCTCCAGGGCATCGAGGAAGAGACGGTCATGGGGAACGCTGTACCAGTAGAAAACCTTCTGCTTCTTCTGCGTTCGGATGCAGTTGTTCTTGTACAGGAAGTCGAGGAAGGGGCTCTTGGGCTCCTCAAGGGATGCGTCGGTACCCGACTTCAGATTTCGGAGATCGGAAAAGATACCCTCCTCGAACTTCTTGGAGTTCTTGACGGGGCGGCCGAAGGCCTGGAATCTGAAGGACAGGCATCGTACGATGTCGGTTCCTGAAATGTGAAAGAGGTTGTTCCACAGCACGCACGAGACGTACTCGCCAGTGGGCAGGAGAAACCGTCGGATGTACTGATCTGGTTGCCAGTCGACGGGTGCAGAGATAAGAAAGTATTTCACTAAACGGCATTGATTAGTCGCGCAGTCGGGTGGAAGCAGCAATGAGTCGATAGAGCTCAGTGGTCAGGAAGGGTGCATACGATTATCAACCTGTTGCAGAGCAACCTGGGCATCGTGTGGAAGTGCTTGTTGAGCTTCTGTGCTCAGCATAAAAGTCTCTGGTTTTTGCGGTGCAGCCATTGCGCCTGCTTGTGAATACATGTTGGGCACGCGCCGCGGGCGGGAGCGTCTTGTTCAAATATGACGGGCCTCTGGAATGCGGAGAGGGCAGGGCGTGGTTGGACGGCGACAAGTGGGAAGATCCGCAGAGATCAAGACGGCACCAAAGCGTGTTCGGATCGTCGCCAATTGAAACACAAGGGACAAGTAAAAGAGAACAGGCGACGCGGTGATCGTCGATGCAGGTTCGTCTCGCAGCCAGGCGTTGGAGGGAGTCGATCGAAGTCGTGCACAGCAGGGTGTGCGTGAACGTCGAGGGTGGTGATGATGGATGTGAGGATTGATTGATGTGATCGAGTCCAGCCCGGGGGGGTGAAGAGGAGATAAATTGCACGCAGGAGGTACACAGAGAGTCGGCCACCAATTGCGTCTAGCGAATTTAGTGGGTGGGCGTGCGCTGGCCGAACCGTCAAGGCACAGGCAGTAGCGCAAAAGGGAAAAAGATAGGGGTTGGGATTTGGGGAACTGTGGGTCGGGAATGTCCTCGAAGCGCGCCGGAGAACCGTGCTGCCAATATCCGAAGCGACCCGCAGCGATATGATGCGGTGCAGTAAACTCCCGGCTCGACAGGCTTGTCGTCGGTCGGATGTGGGCTGCTGCTGATTGACAAACAATTGAATGACTGTCGATCAACAACTGCTGCTGACTTGCTGCCGCTGCAACGGGGGATATTAAGTTGTTTTATTGGGACGACGATGGCATAGCCCGGCGAAACCCCAGTCGAGAGACAGAGAGAGAGAGCTGAAATAGCTGCGTGCGTGTGTAAAGATAGACAGGATCAGATCACAGTCAAAGCAGTCAGGCAAGCTCCCGGTTGTCGAAGCTCGTCAAATCGGACCCAGGCAAGGTATGAGCTTGGAGGGTGGGCGGTGATGGACAGACTTTGCGACGGTCTGTGTCTGATGTGAGGAGATGATGTGCCTCTAGGATGCGCGGCAACACACAACGATGGGATGGGATGCGAGCGACCTGTGTTTTGGCTTGGGTGTGCCTTGAGCTGGAAGCTGTAGCTGCAAAAAAAAAAAAAGGGTTGGAAGAATAGAAGAAAATAAAAAGACGGAGCTGGTGTGCAGGTGCGAGGCGAGGATTCCAAAAGGTTATGTTGGTTGCTGCTCCAAGAAATAAGATCAAATACCGTTGGTCCGGTAGTAGCGAGCCTCCTGAGACACGAGGAGAAAGGTAGAATGAGGGAAGAAGAGGAAAGTCTTGCACAAGAAGATTTGGCAGAGATTCGCAGGCTGGGTCGGGGGGGAGGGAAGAAGAGGGATGACCTGGGGGTTTAAGGGATTCGGGCGGGCTGCTGCTCCCATTTTCAAATCTGGCCGCACAGCAGCCCGGGTACATGGCCATGCGCGTGCAGGTACCTCGTCGTGCAGGTCTCTGGAGAGAAGATGGACGGGTGGACTGGTGCAAGGATGCGGAGGGGCGGACAGGCCAGGGTCCAGACGCCCATGACTGGTCAGAAGTGCGCGCAGCGGGACGGTGGGACCTCAACCTTGGAGCCAGGGGTGGGTTGGATGGGGTGGGAAGGGCCTGCCCACGGTACTTTGGTACCTGGCTGGCCGCCCAGGTCATGTAGGGGGGGTGTGTGCTCTGGACCACTCCTCCCTCCCTCCCTCTGCTCTGTCCCCCCCCCCAGTCACACACAGTAGGGGACAACAAGAGAGCAGCCCAAAGAGGTCGACTGCGGTCAGGCCCGGTGGGTGCAGATTCCGGCCTGGCTGTGCGGTCAGGTTTGTTTCTTACGTGAAGTTGCTGGCTCGTGGTTACTAATAGCACCTCGACGCCGACGTGACGGTCCTTTGCAGACTGTGGCTTGCTTGCCCTGTCTTGGGCCTGCTTGGCCTGGCTGGCCTGGCGTCTGCTCCGTACATGATTCCTGATTTCTCTCGTTGCTGACACCGCCGGCACAGGCCAGAGATGGATAGTTCGTCGAGTCCTCCCGCAGTCAGTATACTGACTGCCCAGGTGCCCAGGCAGGTTCCTCGCCTGCTCGCTCCCCTACTCATTGCCCCCCGTCCGATTAAGTTCTGGCCCCGGGCATAGAGGGGGCACCCCTACCCGTTGTGCACAGGGTAGGCAGGCTATGGAATGCAGAATACGGGTATGGCTTGCCGGTGCTAGAGCGACGTATAGTCGTTAGTCAGTAGGGTCTGTTAATCAGTCAATTTGGTCAACCCGTGGTTATGTCAGTTCATGGGCCCCATCACGGCAGCCTGGGTCCAGTATCCGTTGTCCGGTCCGAATGACTAGTAGTTGATCATTTTGCCAATCCCTGGGGCTTTTTGGCCGGCTACCCAGGTGCTGCCGCCGTCCTGTCAGCCTCAAGCTTATTACCACGGAGAGAAATGCTCAAAGGGGACACGATTTCGATGGGGCCCGTGGGGAGGCAAGAGAGGAGCAAGAGGGCGCGACGGCACGGGCAAATCTCCCATGTCTTCCATGTCTCCCATGCAAGGGTCGTGCTGGTGTCCCAGAAGAGACAATGAGTGACCCAGGCAATCCGAACACAAATTTAATAACACGTCCAGCATGGGCGTGCCATGGGTGCCCTGCGTGCCCCGGGGCCGCTGGGTGGTAGTGGCTCGTCCTGAACTGGTTTTTGCCGTCCGTGAGCGCAGTAGTGTCGTGGGGATTCTGGCGTGCCCAAAACCCTGTTCACCATAACACTGGGCCCGTCATTCGGACATCAATCCAGGGTGGGGCCGCACCTCTTGACTCCCGCTCGCAGGTTTGCTGCTGCTTGCACTGGCTTGCCCGCGCAGAAAGAAAGTCCCAGACCACTCCGTACCGTACCCACATTCAACTCCCGTGCCTGGTCCCCTGCGCCTTGCAAGACGGAGATATCTCTGACTGCAAAAGTGGACGAAGGGGCTGCACATCACCAGGGGTGGTACGAACGGTTCGCAATACCGATCGCTGCTGAGGTTGCCTTCCTGGCCATCCTCGCTACCACCTACTATTGCCGGTGCCGATGGGGACGGGGCCGATAGCAATTCGCCGGCGAGCTAGTTGCTCATGCGATCACGACCAAATCGCTACAAGCTCGGGCGCTCCTGGGCGGGGAGGCCATTTCGGGCACGCCAAAAGACTAATAGGTCGGTCGCGAGGAAGTCTAATAGTTTGCCATCTCCAGCAATATCGGCATTGCTTTGCTGGCAGACGGCTTGGGGGGCATGGCCAGTGCTCCCCGGGCTGGACCCGTATGCACCAAGAGGGTGCCTACGTCCGGGGTTATCGAGGCAGCTTACCCTCCAGGCGCGCTGGACGGGAGAGCAGGCACGGCCATGGCAAGAGGCGAGCCTCGTAGCGCCGTGGTGGGGTGAAGGCGAGGGGAGGGGGAGCCTGGGAGTCTCATCACGGAGCAGGGTCATCACCTCCAGCCTCCCTGTCCTCCAAGCCGCTCTAAGCTAAGGTTGCCCTCGCGCATCCATGCACGAGGGCCAGGGTGGCGGGATCAAGTTCTCGCGCATGAAGATGGCTGCCCTGGCGCCACAGTCCAGGACGGTGATGCAGAGGACGGTGTCCTAGGCCCGGCACACTGGAGATGGCCTGGCTCACCAGTTGTCTGAGTACTGTGTAGGCAGCTGTCATCGATGATCAATATCCGTGGTTACAAGGGACGTCCCAAGTGCCCGCACACTAGCGACGGCCTGGACTTTTCTTAATCCCAAATCTCCTAGGTCACCTTCCACGGCTATCGCATCCCGGTGTGCCGCACGAGAATGCTGGTAAGCCCGCCAGCCAGCCAGCCTGCCCGCAACGAGACGTGAGAGGCGAGCACCGGGCGCCTCTGGGTTGCGCATTCGTAAGCTTCTGGGTAGCACGGTGCAGTGAAGACGTTGATTAGGCGCAGAAACAGAGCCTGGCGGGAAAAAAGAAGCATATTTGCGGTGATGCAGTCCCATCCAATGCCGTCCCGCCCTGCCCCTGGCTTCAATGCTCCCATTGGACTGGTCTCTGGCTTGCAGTTGCTAGAAGTAGTGGGATTCTGAGGCTATTCGCTGGCCTGACTGGGGCCCATCTAGGGCAATGTCGCACATCTGAGGAGCACTGGCCAGCAAGATCTCGCAGCTTACGGGCCACCGATTCTGGCCGGCCTCATAAGCGTAAAATCATCAGAGTTGCTTAAAAAAGAACCGCCCAGGGCGGGTCTGCCCTTTCTTGGGGGTGGTCGGCGCCAGGCGTGCATCCTACTCGCGCCAACGCATACAATCACTCCCAGTCCTGGCCTCCCCATCTCGCTATCACTAGGTGGTAAACATGAGGGTGAAGAGCTGTGGACGAATGTACTGGTACCTGCTGGGCCGATTCACTTTGAGATTTGTGGGTCTCTAAATCAGGTCTCTGGAAGCCACACGATGAGGAATCATTGAACCAGGCAATTGTCGGTGTCGTGCCGCCAGGCACACCCACATCTAGCATATCCTGGAGAGCCAGTAGCGTAGGCGACAAAAAATAGAGCGGCAGAGATCTCATCTCATGGCCGATGTCTGAGCTGTGGAAGGTCAAAGAGACCGTTTCGCATGCCTCTTCTTTGAACTATCAAGCGGTCGTGGTTCATGCAAGTCGCCGTCTGTCCCTGCTGTCGCTAGGTTTAGCAGCGACTTTGAAGAGGAACTGGATTATCTAGTGCGCCCAGTTCCGAGCCTGTGTTTGGGACGAATGCTGTCCAACCATTGTAGTGGGACAAAGCAGGCTTTCTTCACGACAAGAAGCTCTACCCGAGCCGAGAAATCTGACCAATCTACTTGAACCGCATATGTTCGAGTGTCTTAGACGCCAGTCAGGCTAGACTGAGGTCCGAAAGAGCAGGCTGGCAGTTGGCGTTGCCCCGGATTGTTGGTGACCAGAATGGTTCGATCCGGCCGAAGGGTAAATTACGGCCCCCCTGTGCCTTGCAGAGTGGAAAGAGAGCGCCACGCGATGACGACGGGTAGTGGACTGTGCTCTCCAGCATCGGCAGAGTCCGTGGCTTTGCCTGTGAGCAGCAGCGCTGACCACAAGGTGGCGAGATGTCTAAACTCTGTCGAGGTCGGCCAGCCCAGCCGTGCGGATAGGGACTGTTAGGTGGGAGTGTTGATTTTGCGCACGACTGATCGACAGCAGCTTTGCCTTGCGGTTGGCGAAGATCATGAACAGAGCCGCATCGAGGATGGGCCTGTGCTCTGAACCTTGCCGATTGTCAGACTGCCATGTTCCGCGAGTTGAAACTGAGCATCACCGATGTGGAAAGCCATCTCAAGATGCGGTTAGATGCCCTGCTCTCAGACGTGATGACGGCTTGTTGGCGGGCCACCCTTGCAACTGTGACTGACTCCCTAGCTGCACTCCGCCTGTGCCTGTGGAGGCGGAGGAGCAGGAATCGCCTGTACGGGGGGGTCTGTCTGTGGCCATGCCTCCAACGGCCCCCCAGGGCCTCACACCTGGTGTAAATGCCCCGTCCTTCGATCCTCGCATGGACGTGAGTATGTGTGTGTGTGTGTGTGTGTGTGTGTGTGTGTGTGTGTGTGTTTGTGCTTATGTATATAGAGCATGTCTGCATGGTCATCGTCCTGGTCCTGGACTAAGCCTGGTGCTGGTAACTGGCGAAACGGGCAGCACGTTGTGTGGTGGTGGTGCATCTGGACATGACCCGACCAAGAGACTGCCCATCGCCGGTGCCCAGCCCCTGCCGTTCGGTGTGTTCCCATGCCCATGCCAGCATCTCCCGCATTCCGTCGCATCGCGTCGGCGGATTGGCGAGCCAGCAACGAGCAGGCATGATGGAGGCATGGAGTCAAGAGAGCAACGCTGGCTGGCCGTTGCCCTCGCTTGCTTGAACAAAGGCCGAATCGGGGAGTGCTAAGCAGCTGCCGCGAGTCGACGGGCTGGACCCCACCCACCTCAAATTCTGACGGAGCGCGGAGGTGGCTTCCTATTCGGGAGCCCTGGCAACTCTGAAACACGGTGGGGATGCGGGCAAGGGAGAGGGCGCTTTGCTTCAGAAAATGCTGCACACACAAGAGGTGGGAGGGCGCTACCGCAAGCGGTACCACTACGGAGTGCTACGGTACGGTACCTAGGGTATGACCATGCAGTACGACATTAGGCCAAATCACTGCAGGGGCTGGCCCAGTCAACGTCGTGCCCTCGTCCCGCCTGTCTCAAAGCCCACTCTTTTCTTCCATCAATTGAGTCCAGAACGTTTTGCTGATACGAGAGGTCGCTCTCCTCCTCTCTGACTATCAGCCTGGGTGCGAGGGTGCCTGTGTTTGTGCGGGCGAGAGGTGTGGGTATGTGATATCTATGTACATACTTCTCGTCGTACCGTGCTGGTGCGGAACGGAAGGGATCGTCTTGGGAACACATCAATCCCGGTGCCTGTGCGCACACTACCACATAACGACCAGCCACCGACCGAGGCAGGAGGAAGAGGAGCCTCGCTTGCACTCGGTGGAGGCGATGGATGTCCATGATGATGACGACGGTGATGATTGATATCAGCCATATGAGAGATATCCTGAAACTATTTACATGGCTTCTCTGTGGCTGCCGTCATCATCCACATTTGGGTTCACCCTCCCCAGTGGTGATGTCAAACTGCATCCCACGAGGTCCATCTGAAGAAAGCTGGCTGCACAGGGCTCCCGCATGGAAGTGGCTGTCGGTGCGTGGGAGGAAGCCATGCTACCAGGGCATCTCAGCCGTTGTTGGGGTCTCCCCAGCCCTGTCATTCGGGGTTTGAGTTCGTGATACTGTCAAGGGAAGACTATATCAGCTGAAGCTAGTCTTGGCCCGGCTGGAGCTTGACAGTAGATTGGGCAGCAGGCCACCCGCCCGAGATTGTTTATGGCATAAGGCTTGATGCTAAGCACACGCATTCCGTTCTCGGACTGTCTGTATTGTTGTATGACATAGGAGGCCATGTAGGTCGAGCCATTTCAGTTAGTCAAGAGCGTGTGATGAGCGGACGAGCCCACTGCAGCTCGCATCAACCGGATCCTTCGCGGCTGGGGGAGGTGCTCATGGCATCCCAAACCGGCATCGTAATCATCGTCACGAGCCTCAAGGGCACCCGCCATCCCGCACGAACACGGTCGGATACGACAGGGAGCTACATGGTCACATATGCAGGGCATCAGAGCTCCCAAGGTGACGGTGCAGGCGCAGGTGCAGGTGCAGTTGACTGTGGGCTGTGGGCTGTGGGCTGTGGAGTAAAAGACCAGCCGAAAGGAGCAGGTCGAGTGTTTGATCATCCACCTGCCGAGCATAATGCCGATTGACGACTAGACCAACTGACGACATGAAACTTGACACGCGATGCAAGGAGACCGCAGTTAAATTAACCCACGAGCGAGCAGTACCATGCTACTGCATGTTCGTCGGGGCCTCAACCGCGGCGTGATGGCTGACTCTTGACGCTCGACGCCCAACCCATGCTCAGCCATGAGGAGGATATCCCTCGAGCCGGATGGATGGGCCGGCTTGTGTGCATCATGTGCGGGAGCAAGCAGCAAGCAGCAAGCAGCAAGCAGCTTGCATTCTTCGTCTCGTCGCCGTTATGTCGTCTGAACCTGACAGCCTGGGGGTTGTTGTACAATATATGCCCTATCTAGGAAATCGTCTAATGCCGACGGCCACCATGATGAACGGCATACCTACCTAGGCAATTAATTGTCTGGCTGTACGACTGGCACACACGATGTTTTCTCCCTTCCCTCCCTTGGGCCAGCGTGCCACCGCGGGTGCCGCCAGGCACAACAATCACAGCCCAAGGGGGGTTGCGCAGAACATCACAGAACAATGTTTCACCAGATTCTCCCAACCCCAGGGGACCAAACGTGTCGGCAGCGATGCTATTTCGGGAGGCGCTTGCTTGATCAGACTAAACACTCCGGCGAGACGGCAGAGCCAAACAAGTGCCTCCCCCACATCTTGGGTCATCTGTGCAACTCCCCAAGATCATGGTATGCATCACCAAGGCTGACCGGTTCCCACGGCCTAGCTCCCGTGCGCTGCACTGCAAGATTGCCTTGCCGCTGTTCGAAACAACACACCGCCAGCGAGTTGGAATGCCCACAGGCAGCGGGACGGAGGAGGGGGGCGCTGGGACTGCGGCCTTGGCAGAGACAGAGAGAGGGCTGGTGCATTGAGCATTGCCGGCGTCACGCTCACGCTCCTCGCTGTCCGGGGCACGCTCGCCAATCTCAGCGGCGGACTCAGCATGGCAGAGCTGGCTGGACACTTTCCCCTCCCCGCCCCGGCACCCGTCGGCCAGTCGTTCAGTGGGGCGTGACCTCGTCTGACTCCTTCCTGGGTGTCAGTTCCCGCCCTCACGGTAATGCTACTGTGCCTATGCTTGCCCCAGCTGGCACCCAGCGCCGTTGTCGCGGCCCCAACAAACAATAATAATTATAACAACAACCATTGTTGTGGTGTCGCTCTCGTCAACGGGCCCGCCTGTCCGCTAGGGAGGAATAGACCCACCCGTGAGCGGTTTCAGCAGGGGCCGGGGCACAGGACGTCCCTAGCCTCGGTGCAAGGCAAGCCTAGTGGGATGAAGAAGCTTAAAGACTGGTACGCTAGGTGCGCTTCGGAGAACCCCTGGCTGTTCTGACGCACGCCCACTTTTTGCTTGGGCAGATAGCTCTTCAGGATTGTGATTGGGCACATGTGCCCTCGCAGTGCCCTCGCAGTGCCCTCGCACTTGCAGATTTTCACCTGTCCACTTTCGACCTCATCGCGCCCGAGCACCTCTTACTGCGCGCTCGGGTCACCACATGGACGACAAGAATAGCACCCCTCGAGCCTTGTGGTCACCGGATGCAGCTCTGTCGCTCCTGCGGATGCCATCCATCTTATTTTCCCCCTTCGCCTAGCCTGCACCTCCACTGCACAGGGAGAAAGCCTCCTGCTGGTTCCACCCGCCTCTTGCCCGCATCATGGAGCCGCTGCCTGTGCCGTCTGCGGGTCGAGTGCTCCGAGGCCATGAGCCCGCCCGCCCACATGCTGCTGCTGCCGCTGCACGAAACGCTCCGATTTGACATCGAAATTTCCACAGCTCGCACCCGCTGTGGCTTAATTCTCACGTACTGTGGCAAGCGCCGGTCGGCAATCTCGCTGGCGAACGACAGCGGTGAGTGTTTCGAACCGTTGGGTCACCAGCAACATATGGTCGAAACACCATGCCAATAACGAAGCTGGAGCTTGCGCCCGTCGCCCACTAGCACGAAACAAGCGGGAGAACTTGGCCAGAAACTTCTGCGCGTATTCTTTCCCCATGTTTGAGATGGCACCTAACCGTCAGGGAAACATCCTCTCGCCGAGTCCAACGCTGTCGGCGTTGCTGGGATACCACATCACCGCCTCTATCACCCTTCGCCGGCACTTGCCATCAGTTCTGAAACACGAGGGCAAGGGCGTCGATCTGTATCGCATGTCTTGAAACGTTGACATTCCACCACCCACACCACCAGATTTGGGAAAGCACCATGAACTATGGACCCTTGACAACTCACACCCCCCTCCGCCGTGGGTGCACGGAGGTCCCTGGTCACCTGCTGCTCGCTATACGCCCGGCGCCGGAGGAAAACAATGTTTTCATGCTCCCCTCCGTCGGCCTTGCATGAACTGGGCCGTGGTTGGGAAGCAAGAAAGCATCCCTTGCTGGGTACGCCACAGGTGGCCAGAGGCGAAATCTGAACCAAGGCGAGAGGCATCGTTCATCGGAGAAAATCAAAGGCCCGCATGTCAGTTATCACAAGATTTGCTCGCATCTGCCGTCACTGTGGATACCCACTGACTAGTTACCCAGATATAAACATCCGTGGAATTGCAGCGTGCCCAAAGCTGGGTCACTCTGGAGGCATTCGTCTAGACGGTTATGCGGACTCCAAACAAGCGCCGGTGGGGGTCGGTCACGGTTGATGCTGACTACCCCTCACCCTGTCAGGTACATGAAACACCACCAGCCTTGTCACCACCGGTTCAACCGCGACGCTAGTCCTCATGTTCTTCCAGAAGGCTTGGTGACGAGCCAGACCACCCGCGTGCAGACACCCCAACGCCCTGCCCTCTCTCGAAATAGTCAAACGTTGGCGCCTATGAGCCGATCCAAGTGGCATCACCCATGCCTTCGAGGAGCCTGCAGTGATCTTCGGCGGGCCTGTGCTCTCCACCCACATGTCTGTTGTTTGAGATGCTCCCAGGGAGCGTAGATACTTCCCCTCTGGTCGGTTTGCCCCGACTTTAGCGGATATCGTCGTCGATCACATTGGCATTGCGGTCGAGGCTCAAAGTGACATGGAGTCGCCGTATCAACCCGTCCACTCTGGCGGCAGAAGGGCCGGCCAGTGGAGATGATCAGCCAATGTGATGCTTTGCGAGCTCGCGAACCTTGCTCGCCTCCGGCATCAGTCTCCGGGTTCAAGAGGCGAGGCGGGTGTCAAGGGCAGTCTTTCGCAAGTGCGTGGATGATCGTCGTCGGCCTCTTGGCATGGAAACAAGTCAACGCACGCATCACATACCCTGCCCGCCTGGGCGATCCTCTCGAGGGTGCAAGTCGTACATTGTCGTCTTGCAATCGTACGGAAAGCCCGAACTGGCTGCTCAAGAGTCGTGTCGTGTGCCACATGATTAGACTTTCGGACCAAGATCTCCAAATCACTCACGACTGGGCTCTCGAGGGTTCACCCATCGGCGTTTACGCAAGGCATCTTTGCCATGGGCGGGAGCGTTGGGGAAGGTTCAGGCACTCGGGCGCATCCCAGGAATTCAATTTTCGACGGTCCCATATACCGCGGCCTATGTGTTTCAGCCGTGAGGTGCCTCCCATGAGCACGCGCCTGCACTGTGATAGAAGACGGGGCAAGTGCCTTGGCGGGTGGCGAGCCGTCTGTCGCCCATCTGATCAGGCCGGCGGTTTTCCATCTGAGGTCTTACTTGATCAATGATTAGACGCTGGCCTTACCGCAAGGGGAGGCCTGAGACGCTGACAGAAGGTAAGTTGAGCCTCTCGCTCGTTCTTGTCTAGTCCGAGGGCACCCAAAGAAAAGGCGGTGACAAGAGAACTCGCAAGATTGGTTTGGGCCTGCGTCTTGTTTCTCTCGACTCTCTGTGCTGGCAGCATCTGAGCGTGCTGTGGGTTCTCTCTGTCTCTCCTATTCGCTCCCACAATATGCACCACCCATCCTCTCCGGTCAAACATATGCGCGGAGTGCTAGGCACTGAGCCGCTGCCGAGTGCAGTCCTAGGGACTCGTCCTCAGGGGCAAGTCTTTGTTTCGACGACAACCAGGATCCCATTGACTATCTTTGGCAATCATAGACCCTGGACCCTTCTGCCGGAAGTCTCCCGTGGCCGATGACCTTGTCGTGCCTGCCCAGTGTGTCCAGACCGGTCGTGCTGAAGATCGACTTCTGAAACCGCCTAATAAGCCGAAGCATTGGACTGGTGGATACGCCTTGGTTTTCGGTACCGAGCTGATTGGCCAGTCTGGATCAACATCGGCAGCCTTGAGGTCGGCGCCCGCATGAAAAGCCAACGTCAAGGGCTATGCTGATTGTGGACATCAGAACGAGGCTACGGCATTGTGTCAAAGGTGGGAAGCAACATGTCTTTTCCCGTCAATCACTGACAGCCAGTCTACATGATTCCACAGTGCCGGTTCTCTTATCATTCGACAGCAGATGTCTAGCATTGGCATGTCAACGCATGGTATCTAAATCTGCCCGCCTCAGTTTGTCTCGTTATTGCTCACTCGATGGCTCACATTGGTGTATTTATGACAACTTGGCTATCTTATGATGTTATGCTTGGCTTGGGGTTAAGACATCGTAGATAGCTTATTTGACCTGGCCAACAGGCTTGTTGTATTCCTTGGCACTCTAGTTGTTAGAAAATCGGTACTGCGGCAGAACCGTCTCGCCCAGGCCGGTCTGTCGAGGTGCAAGCATCAACGTCCCTTGGTTCCGAACAGCACTCGACCCAGTCTAATGTGATATATCAACCTACATTGGCTAGCGACTAGTCCCAAGCACACTCGCACTGGTCAAAACGGGCGGTTTGTTATCCATCCTAGACTTTCAGGGCTGTTGTTACCATGTAAGGCTGGCGATGGTGTTCGCCCAGTCGATTGATCGTCCACCTTGCGGGATAACTATCCATGAAGAGTCAAGGCTGTCGCGGATCATCGTGTTCCTGGACGTACTGATCGAGTCAGCCCAACTGACCAGCCTGAGTCGACCGTACGGAACGCAGGACCATTGCAGATTGGAGTGACGCAATCGGCGCAATAGGCGAGGCCGTTCTCGTCGATTGAGTTCTTTGCAGAACCGACTCAGCACGGTCTGTGAACACCGCGTGATGATGCAAGAAATTGGAACGAGCGTGCTGCAGAAGGCGGTTCAGCCTTACACATCAGTAGCTTACAGAATGATACCTTCAAGCTGAGGAAAGCTAGCGTCTATGGGCATCTCAAGCGCTTGCTGAAATTATTGTCATTTTACAGTGTGCCTGTTCGCCGTCCTCGTGCCTGACCACGGACCATTCGCCAACTGCAACCAGCCGAACAAATCCAATACCAGCAGGCCCGTGCTCTCCTGATATAGGAATCGACAGCCTTTGGTGAGACGTAGCCCGTCCGCTAGCCAACGTCTGTTCGTCGTCAGTTGGATTCGAGCGAACCACGTGTTTCCACTGAAAATGCTTGTCCAGGCTGCCCGAAGCCCGCAAATACCAGCGGAACTATTGCACAGCGACGTCGCCCTGAGTTCGCGTCCTGATACGTGCGAAACAGACGCAGGTCGAAGTCCGAACAAGCGCAGAGAGAGGTTATCCGGCGACAGAAGGGCCGCCTGGCTAGCTAGATACTATCCCTCCTCCTCCTCAAACAGCCGCCGGCCCCGGGGGCTGAGAATCAGATCGTTGCGTCCAAGCGCGTATGCAAAAAATACCCAGACATTCGGGATGAAGCGCAACTCAATCTTGTCATATCTCGTTCTAGAAAAGCATCGTAGAATGTCTACACTCCCTGGCGCCGCCTTGTCTCAACACCGACTCTGTCGCTCGCGCGGGCGGGCGTGCACAGGACACAAACTGAACCTGAACACCCGCTAGCCTGCCCGTTTTTCTCAGCACTGCACCTGCGAGCCTCGCTGGGCCGGGGACCGACCACTTTGACGTTGGGGCTATACTAGCGAGACCGGCATGGAACTAATGGGGTCGCTGCGACCACGTACCTGCATTGACGAGCAGCGCTACCCGGATGCACGAACAGTGTGCGATGTACGTACATACACATATACATGACTTGAACTTACAGCCCATTTTGTCTGGTAGCGAAACACCACTGCAGAGCAAAAGTGTCGTCAGGCTAGCCTCGGAAATTTGTCGTCTATCAGGCAAGGGCCCCCACTGTGCTAAATCACCTAAATCCACATCTGGGACTTTTGCACACAAGCCTCTCGGGCGCGCCCGTCCTCTTGCTAACCGGTCGCCAAATCTCCGAGAGCTCGGATGGGGAGGGGAGTATCACAGTGGGCGTTTGCAAGCCCGTCCGCGCCCGGGTCCATTTTTTCATTTTTCCCTCGTAGACATAGCGCACCCACAACACGAGGCGATGAACCGATCGTGGCTACCCTACTATGTACATGAGAGTGAAGACAGTAGCGCTGTGATGTGACCGGGAGGAGGCGTTCCTTGGCGGCGGCGCGCGGAGAGTCAGGCACTCACACCCAGGTTGGGGTCCTGCCAGGGAAACTGGACAGGAACGGCCCACGCCGGGAAGTGGGAATGTGCTCTGTGTGCGTGTGTATGTTGTGTGGTGTGTGCGACTGTGCTGTCGGAAGGGTACGCGTGCGTCTATCAGTGGGACGGGGACAGCGACGGGGGCGCGCTCCCCTTCCTCCACCTTGGCCTGTTGGTAGACCGAGCGCGCAGAGGGCGGGAGTCATTCGGTTGAACTCCTCAAGGCGGAGGCGAGGCAGGCGCGCATGAGGTGTTCCCCGGAGGCTGGTATGCTGTGTGTCAACTCGAGTCAGTTGGCTATTTTTCGCCTCCCGGAACAATGCACACGGAGGCGCTCTGTCGCCCCGGGACTTTGCGGCTCGCATTTGAGAGATGGGCAAGAGTCATTTGGTATTGGCGATTCGCCTTGTGATCCATGATTTCAGTGGGTTGGTGATACCCGTCGCTATCTCACAGAGTCCTCAGGCTCTTCTCCAGCAGCTTCTGTCCCTCGCGGACCTTGGGGCAGTAGTGCCTCCTCAGTAGCTCTCCCTCCCAAACCGTAGCTGCGAATGGGTTGCTGCCCTCGACAGATTCACTGAGTGGGTTGTACGTCCCGTCGCCTTTCCTTTCCTCCGTGTTCCATATAGCTCCAATCTTCTTGCCGTGTGTATATGTCACGTCGTTCAACAAGGCGAGAACGGCCTGACACGACTTCTCTGGCATCTGCAGAGCGATGGTCATCAGCTGCTTTGCGAATGCTGCAATGCGTAGCGGAGGGACCGAGCGTATGTTCCAAGGCGGCAGAAGAACTGCCGTCAGACACCTGATTAGCAGAACCGTCGTGGTTTGCAGGTTGACTTTGTTGAGCTTAGGAGCCTGGTGACTGTCTGGGTCTGGTAGATGCATTGCCCCTGCTCCCAGTTCTAGGTCCGCATCCATTGACAATGGGAAAAGACTCTGGAAAAGGTGCGTCGAGAAGTAGGACAGGTCGAGGTGCAAATCTGCGCGGGCGTTGTGTGCATCCTGGCCGGCTAGGAGGGTAAAAGCCGTCACTGTGCATAGCAGCGCCTCACGGCTGGTGTTCCGTACAGGCACATCTTCGTCCTCCCCATTTTCATTTTCAGCCTCAGCATCTTCGTCGCTGTGCCGAATGAGGTCCTTCATGGCCTCGAGTAGGTCGCCAAAGAAATCTTGGTTGATCAAGTGAGAATATTTGGCCAATCCCTCCAGCACGGCTCCCATGAGTTGCGGCTGTCTCTGCTTGAGAATCCGGAAATAGGTAGCGAAGACAAGCTTGAGGGTTTCCGACTGCATGTGTTCTCGCTCTTCGTGGCTGACCAGGGCATCTGCCTGCGCCATCACTTTCGACAGAGCCTTCTCTTCCTTGATAGCCTTTCGTTCACGCTTCGTGCGATGCTCCCACTTCTTCTTGCAAGTTCTCTTTCCGTCGTGTCCAGTATCTACCTCATCTTTTGAGGCCTTCCCGGAGAACTCGGAGAGCAGTCTCAGAGAGAGGAATAAGTTTAGCACGCTCTCATTCACGATGTACTTTCGCGCCTTCATCATCTTTGTAAGGAGAGAAACCGCTTCCATGGATGGTCTCCCCTCCTCGTCTTCCTGGAAAAGGGTCTCGAGAGCTTTGAGACATTTTGTAAAAGACT
The DNA here is from genome assembly GCA_023522825.1 of Diaporthe ampelina. Classification (NCBI taxonomy): domain Eukaryota; kingdom Fungi; phylum Ascomycota; class Sordariomycetes; order Diaporthales; family Diaporthaceae; genus Diaporthe; species Diaporthe ampelina. The sequence continues at coordinate 24,745 of JAMFTM010000148.1, forward strand.
CATCGACCTTTCGAGCGCTCAATTTTCCGACCAAGATCTTCAAAAGCTCCGTTCGAAAGTTGAAGTGAGGTACTGATGTGACCAAAGTGCAGGCGCAGGTGATGGCAACCTTGGCTAGGCTCGTGTTGTCTGCAGACCCTTTGAGCTTCGCATACTCAGTCAACTTTTTCAAGTATCCTTGGTAACCAGTCACAAGGGCATGCTCGTATGTCCGCAAACTCCTGACTTCCTTAGACAACTTCGCTCCGGGAGCATCCTCTGTGCCAGGTCGTATCCGATAACCTGGGATCACATCTTTGTATATTGCCAGCTGCGTCACTATGCATAGCTTGCGGATTGCAGGAATTTTCGACTCTCCGATCTTCCCCAGTTGTTTGAAAGCTCCAGGATACTCCTCCGGGTTCTCGCTCAGGTGTAGACCAATCTTAGCCAGCTCTTCCTTCGCTTGGATGATCTGTTCTCGCTCTGACATCGTGGGTTCGGCCGGCGGTTCTTCGTCGAAGACCTCGGAAGCTGCGCCGTCGCTCTCGTTCCCATCAAGCCATTCGTCATCGCTCTCGATGGGAGCAGGCTCATGGCCCACGGGCGCTTGTGCCAAACGACCATCTGGCGTCTTGATGGGAAGCTTGTTGTTCTCCTTCTCCTTCTTCTTTCCTTTCCTGGGCCGTGATTCGTAGTCCTGCTCCAGATTCCAGCTGGCAGCATTCTTGAAGAACGCATTCTGTGCCTTCGCGCTTGAAACATTATCGTCGGACTGCGGCGGGCTCAAGCGCCGCTTTTTTGAAGGAGGCCCCATTGCGCTGCTGTTCTGTGCAATGTCGCTTTGCTTGCGCTGACCGATGGCTCTAAATCACCAAGTGATATCTGAGTCGTTTTTCAATTGAAAGAACGGCGAAGGTGGTGTTTCTATTGCGCCAAGTGCTCTTGTACATGCGCCAGCTTGGAAACTTGGGAGGTCGCCGTGGACATCAGAAAAAAAAGATTAGGCGGTACCCGATAAGCTGCTTCCGCCCCACCTAAGACCTCTTATCGGGCCAATCAACGCGCCAGCGAGCGCCTGGGGGACTCGAAAAGTTCAGGGAATCGCGACCCCTTGAATAGAAATTGTCACCGTCTGAACTTCACCACCGCCCATGTCATAGGGCACGCGCACCGCGAGGGACAGTCATGGCGCCATCATCGCTCGCCGCGCAGTTGGCGCAGATTGCCGTCAACTCTAAAAGTACACTCAACGTGAAGGCGCAAAAGGCCGCGCACGCGAAGTCCCTAATCTTCGAGCCCAAAGTCGCCGCGGGTCAGAGTTACCAGACTGTCTACGATATCTGCCATGAAGGGTTCGAAGAACTTTGCCGCCTCGATGCTCGCTTTCTTCCGTACGAACAGACGCTATTCAGCGAGCAAAGCCAGGATGAGGACCGCACGCAGATGACCACTGCCGAGAATGCCGAGTTGGACAAGACTACGGAGGCCTTCTTGCGCCTGGTTGGCGGGAAGCTGAGGCTCATGCCCGCAGTCAAAGCTGTAGAATGGCTTATAAGGAGATTCAGGTATGCCTTCTGCTACCGTAGTTCCTGGATGCGCTCTAATTGTGTCTAGAATACACGAATGCATCACATCCTCCCTCATAACGGCGTTTCTACCATACCACTCTGCGCCGCTCTTCGTCACTCTCATGTCTATCCTCCCCACCAAGCTGCCCAACCAGTATAGGTTCCTCGATCCATACGTTCGATCCTTGACAGCGCCGCCAAGGGCTATTCTAGTCCAACAAACAACCCATCACTTCGAGCTCTTGTCGGCCGTATCAGCTTGGACTTTAGACTCATGCCGGGCGCAGCAACACTACCCCGGACTAATCTCGTTTTGGGGTGGATTAATGACGGAGGCCGTCAGCGGCATGCTGGATCACACGAAATCGGGCAGAAGGGCTGTTCAGAGAGATCACGACCAAGATCTTCTCCAGAAACTCCTGCCTACCCTGAGCGAGACATTAATGATGAAGAAGGTCCCTGGCCTTCAGATAGCAAGCTACATGGTCATATCGGTCTACGCTTCGAAGGGTGGCTTGGAGGATGCAGTGCTGCTGGAGCTCATGCATCAGCTAGTATTGGGCTGGTCGAGTGAGACCGTCAGACCTGGCCTGGTCTGTCTTTCTATCCTGGCACAGTGCAGATCTGCTAAGCAGCTCTCATGGAGGGTGGCTAAGTCGCTGGTAAAGGTGCACGACTTGGACGTCTTGTTGCAGGAACTGCAGAAGGAGCACCGAGTCGACAAATTGGCCAATGGTCTCGCGATCGCTCTCGTTGAAAGACTCACAAAGAAGGGCGAAGTCCGTGGCCTCTCGTTGATCAAGACAATCTTGTTGGCGCAAATGCTCAGCGAAAAGCAATCGTCGGTTATTATCCGATCCTTGCTCGTGGCAGGTCACAAGATCTCTGACGAAATCGACGAGGATGGAGAAGCCCGGAAACAGTTAGGGCAAGTCATCGTGGCGCTCTCGCAGGCACCCGATGAAGCTGGAGAACTGTTTCGCAGAGTCATCGAGGAGGCTGAGTTCGACATTGACGAACTGGAGCTTAAGCTCAAGGCCTCTATTCGCCCAAAGAAAGCGGTCAAGTCCAACGGAGAAGGGACCAAAGCATCGGATGACGGCGCGGAAGCTGCTCTGGCAGAAGAATTAGATCTAGACGCTGGCCTCAGCCGACTGTCGAAGCATAAGAAGCCTCCAGCTCGCACCTGTCTGTCAAGCGATTCAGATCCCATTTTCGAGGAGCTCTGTCAGATTTTTATTTCCGCAGCATCTGACAGGTCGGCCCTGTTGAAATTGGACGAAGCTCCGATTCTCGACAGCGAATCCGCGCCATCTGATTGCTTCTATTTCTCTTTCTACATGCGCATCTGGCTTGGCCCGTACCCAATTCTGGCTCGAGCACGGGCGCTCGAGATGGCCAAAAATCGACTGCAGCAGCCAGACTGTTCCAAGGCCGACTTCCAAGCACTTCAGCCCTACTGCATTGCTGCCTTGGGTGACCCAGCCAAGAAGGTCCGTCGTGCAGCAGCTGAGTTACTTGCCGTCCTCCAAACAAACAATAGCGACGTTGGGTCACGCAAAAAGAGCGAGACGCCATGGGGCTCCCAAGCATTATACAAGACAGGCCAAGACCCCAAGTGGATGACGCCTGAGGCCAGCCGTATCCTTCTCGAAGATGTCCTCATTCCTGCTTTGGAGGAGTCCATCATGCATGAGGACCACATCACAGCTACCATCAAAGAGGCCCTTGAAAGTTCGAGCAAGTCCTCCACAGACAAAGAGACTTCGAAGAAGGGTCATATTTCTTCAAGCGTCCGCGCTGCCATATTCAGCTTTCTAGCATCGCACGTTGTGGAATCTCCATCGTTGAACTTCAGCTTCAGACTCCTCAAAGCGTTGAACCAAGTGCAGAAAGTGGGAAGCACTTCCAGAACACAGCTCCTTCTGCCCTCGTTGCAGTGGTGGTCAAGTCTTGATCGTGATGAGGCTCTTAACCTGCTCAGTAAGGAGGGGTTGGATGACGCAAAGATCACTCCCAGCTTCGTGGATGTTGTTGTGCCAAATGACTCTACTGGGCTCGAATGCCTCTTCAGCATTGTGGAAGGGAACCGAGCAGAGGAGCGACGAGATCTTGTGGTCTGTGTCTTCTCGAGAATACGCAAGATGTGGCCATCTATGAAGGACAGGATCAAAAAGGAGGTCGCCCACAAGGCTCTAGGTCTCTCACAAAGGGATGGCATTGTCGCGGAAGAAGCCTTGGAGCTACTCAGGAATGTACCCCTGACAACGGAGATCCTTCTCGACTTCCTCGGATCTCTGCAAGATGTTACACAACTTGCAGTAGAACCACCTACTAGCAAGCGCCGAAGGACCAGCTCATCGGAACACCATCGGTCGATCGATACTCACCACTCCCCGGAGCTCGCCGCGGCATTGAGCAAAGTCACTATCGTCTTGAACCTGGTCGAATCGTCAACCCCAGCTCAACATCCCGAGCTGCTTCAGAGCTTGTTCATGGTATTATCGGAGCTCCAAACGTTTAGGACCCTCATAGGATCCGAACTGGGCTATCTCCAGAACCTGGTTCTGAGTAGCTTGCTAGCTATGATGCCCACGTACCGTGATGACAAGAACCTGAAGATTGACACGTCGGTTGGGCACGGAGATGTGTTGGTTTCATGTATCCAGAAATCTTCGAGCCCTGCTGTGCAGAACTCTGCACTCCTTCTGGTTGCAAGCCTGGCCAAGACTGCTCCTGATGTTGTCCTGCACAGCGTCATGCCAATCTTCACTTTCATGGGCAGCTCGGTGCTCCGGCAAAGTGATGACTACTCCGCTCACGTTATCAACCAAACCATCCGAGAGGTGATCCCGCCGCTTATCGATACCTTCCGCAAGGGAAGAAGACACCTCGTGGCCAGTGCATCAGAGCTTTTGGCGAGTTTCGTCATTGCGTATGAGCATATACCCTCCCACAGAAGACAGGGCCTCTTCATTTCCCTAGTCGAGAACCTGGGGCCTCAAGACTTCCTCTTTGCGCTGGTGGCCATGTTCGTCGACAAGTATGGAACATCTGATAACATCCAGACATTCACCGCCGATCTCATGAACCACTTCAGCGTGGAGATCCAACTGCAGACGCTCATCAAGTTCCTTGATCTTGTGGCAGACATGTTCAAGCCGAAGCCAAATCTGTCCGCGGTTATGTTCGGAAAGAAGGAGGGAGATGAAGAGATCAACAAGACAGCTTTGAAGCAGCTAACTCTTCTGCCACATCTTTTGGCGAGCCGGTCACTCAAGCGAGAGGTTGGCAAGCTAGCCGAACGGGATGACATGGAAACTGCAAAGATCCGCGAGCTCTATGCGCAACTCCTCGAGGACGTGCTCACGGTGGCGGACACAGTCAAGACAAGGAAGACCCTGCACGTCCGATGTGGAGACGCCTTGTCTAACTTGTTGAATCTCCTTTCTGTAGGCGAGTTCATCAAGTCGGTTGAAACCCTACTCGATCGGCCAAACGTTGGCCTCCGCCAGAAGGTCCTACGCGCCCTTGAGACACGCGTTGACAAAGAGAAGCAGGGTGATGTCCAGTCACGAACGGCTCTTTTGGCATTCTTGCCCCAGCTTACCGCTGTCATCCGGGACTCAGACGACATTCACTACAAGCATACTGCAGTCACCTGCGTCGACAAGATTTCAGAGAAATATGGCAAGAAGGACCTTGAGGCCGTTGCAGCCGCGGCCTCAACTATTGCTGGCAAGCATTGTCTTGGCCAAGATGACAGGCGTCTGCGTATCATGGCTCTGCTTTGCCTCGCCTCCCTTGTGGATGTGCTCCAGGATGGTATCGTCCCAGTCTTGCCCACAGCCATCCCCAAGACTTTGGAGTATCTGTCGGCCTCACTGGATGGCGCGGACTCTGATAATGAGGTTCACGACGCCTGCTATGCTCTCATGACCGCACTGGCTCAGCATCTACCGTACATGATCTCCGGGGCTTACCTCGACCAACTATTGATCGTGTCGAACAAGTCTGCCGAGTCACCCCTGGACGATGAAGTGCATGATAATAGAAAACAATGCTTGCACTTCCTCGCGAAGCAGCTGGAATCCAAGGTGCTTTTCGGCGCATTGCAGAAGAATTGGGTGTCTGCTATGGACTCGGGCTACTTGGTAAGGAGAGAGATTGCATCTGACAGGACCACAGCTAACAACAAACAGGCTATGAGTGAATTTGTTGAAATCCTCGGGTTGGGTATAGACAAGCGTTCCAAGGCGGAAGTCGCAAAGAACGTGTCGTCCCTTTCGGCTATCTTCCTAGCTGCCTTTGACCTTCGCCGTCAGGAAAGCGCAAAGTCGCGAACGAACGCGAAGTTGTTGAACGGCCTGGAAGATTCTATCAATCAGGTTGCCTTGAAGATGATCTACAAGCTCAACGACGCAGCGTTCAGGCCAGTCTTCACTCAGCTCATTGAGTGGTCCAGCTCCGGACTACCCAAGTCGGACAAGCTGGGCATCACGCTTCGGCAACAAACTATCTATGGCTTCCTGTTCAAGTTCTTCGACAGTCTCAAGTCGATCGTCACAAGTTACAGCTCGTATGTAGTCGACCAGGCCGCCAAGATCCTCCAAGAAGTCGACATCAAGGATGCCAACCAGCGCGAGCTCTGGGGACGCGTCCTCCGGACTCTCACGAAATCTTTCGAGCACGACCAGGACGACTTCTGGCAAGCACCTTCTCACTTCAGCGCCATCGGTCCCGTGCTAGTTCAGCAGTTCCAGCACGCTCCGCACGCAGACCTCGGGGAGGACTTGTCCCCAGCTGTGGTAGAACTGGCGAGTGCGACTGACTCCCAAGAACATCAGAAGGAGCTCAACACGGCACTGCTCAAGCATATGCAGTCCCAAACTGCAGCTGTCCGGTTGGCGGCTGTCAAGTGTGAGCAGGCCCTGGTGGACAAGGTCGGAGAGGAGTGGCTGTCCATGCTGCCTGAGATGCTGCCGTACATCAGCGAGCTGCAAGATGATGAGGACGAGGTGGTCGATAGGGAGACACACAAGTGGATTGTCAAGATCGAAGGAGTACTGGGAGAGAGTTTGGATTCAATGTTGCAGTAGAGGGAGTGATAGAAGCGTGGGCAGCGTATATTGTCTGTATCCGCAAAAGCAATTGCATAGACGATTTACATCGATTGACGGGCACATGGTACTAGCAAGGTAGAGGTGAATCATCCGTCATCAAACACATTTATGGGGACACTGCCTGTCACCTTTGTTTTCACCCATGCCGATCTCAAGTAGACGGTGCCCGGCTGTTCCGGACAGAGTGGATACAGAGTACCAGCGGGAGACCCGTCGGTGGGAATTTGGGCCTTCCGGAAACTCGCGAAGAGGCTGAAGTCCTTGCGTACCGTAATTTCAGCCTCATGACACATGTCACCGGCGGCACAGTACTCTCCGGCAGTGAATTTACGCGAACATTGGATATTCATTCACGGCGATTCGCCAGAGGCCTCGTGCAGACTGATTATCTCCCGCCTTTGAGCGTTGAAGCTGGTTCCCCTAAAGGCATTACATCATTATCATAGAGTTCTTATGTCTGTGTCTATGTAATGCGGCTCCTACTATACGCTCAGATGCACGACCAGAAGTGGATTGGCCAATTGTTCGATCATTGTGATCCACACATGATGCATCAGGGTGTGGCATACATGTGTAGCACAACAGCTAGTACCTAGCCGAGCGTTGCATCAAGACACTCGAGCCGTTGCTGGTCGGGAGGTCATCCGGCCGATTATAAGCCGTCGTCTTGTCGATGTTAGGTAAGAGGTGTCGTCCAATGCTCTTCGAAACTCGGTCAGCCAGTACTCAAGTTGTGATTCCGGAGCTTGAAGAAAAATAGTTGTCAGCACATGAGCCTTGCTTATGGTGCCAAGCACCGACCAAAAAGGCTGGACTAGGGATGCCAATTGTACAGAATGGGGCCAATTTAGGTGAAGTGGGTACTGGGATTCCGACGGGCGGGATAAAAGGAACTCAAACTGGTTAGAGAGGTCCTGGTCCCGGCCCCAGCGTCCGGCCGACCGCAGTTTGTGTGTCCGTCCCCGTCCGCCTCGGGTGGGTCACGCCGCTTCTGGTTCCGATATTCGCCGCGTAAAGACTATCCGCTCTATTTTACTACTCGACAAGCGAGAAGCCAAAGCACAAGCTCCGGGTGAGCGTTCCCGCCTGAAGACGCTATGTATAGTATGGTCGGTAAGATAGGGCTACCGTCAAGATTGGCACTTGGGAAAATGTGTAAGACACCCCCTGACACCCGGGACGTTCGGGGCCAGTAGCGGAGTCCGCTGTCCGGCCCGGCATAACGTCACACCAACGAAACAAAAATCCAGATCCCCTTTTAAAGGGTTGCCAGGCTCGCTTTTGAGGGCAAACCGCGAGCTCGCTGAAAAGATGGAACAACGTCGAACTCGTCGTAGATCCCTATACCGGTTCCCGGCCCTGCCCAGTCGTCCCCACGAGACACAAAGTAACCACGCAAGTCCCCAACATGGCGTCAAGCCTCGCCAAGTCACCGACCAGTAGGCTGGTTACACAAAGGACCCTGTCGATCAGCACGAGGAGGCAGTGTTGTGCTCGGTGCTTCGCGACAAGCGTCGAGTCAGAAAAAGGTGCGTCGCACTCCTTATATCGGTCGTAGGGAAGCGCAGGTGTGGACCCCCGGTGAGCCTCAGGTCGGACAAGTTCCATAGGGCTCGTGAAAATAAGCCCGGACAGGGTGAGGCTGTCCCTCGGTGACCGAATATGAGCATCTCACCCTTGATCTCAAATAAATACGGGCTGTGTGGACTCGATTCCGCGAGGAGATCATGAGATTCAGTCACCTCAAGAATGGCCGGCGGTCCAGGGCTACGCACGCTCATTGTCAACGGCATACGCCGGCTAACAGGTCGTGCAGGAAAGAAGAGGGAGAGGATAGCAATCCTCGGATCTGGTCAGTCCAGTCCTTTGCTCTAAATATTCCCACAAATACATGGCTGACCCTCTGGGTAGGATGGGCGGGTTATGCTTTTGCCAGGACACTTGACCCGGCAAAATATGAAAGAATTATAATCTCTCCTCGTTCATATTTTGTCTTCACACCCCTGTTAGCCTCAACCTCAGTCGGCACGCTCGAGTTCAGGACGACCCTGGAATCAGTCCGCAGGCTAGGAGATGTCGAATTTCACCAGGGATGGGCGGACGACATAGACTTCTCGCGGAAGGTCATTCGTGTGGAGGAGAACCAGGCCGACGACCTTTCCAGCCAGACCATCCTGCCGCCTCCTAAAGACCCCAAGAGCAAGCATGTCCAGGTCGAGCCTCCCCAGATACCCAAGGGCCCGGTGATGGATGTCGCATATGACAAGCTCGTCGTCGCTGTTGGCGCATACAGTCAGACATTTGGCATAGAGGGTGTGAGGCAACACGCGCACTTCTTGAGAGATATTGGAGACGCGAGGAGGATCCGTTTGAGGGTGTTGTCTCTGTTTGAGCAGTGCTCGAGTCCAACCATCTGTAAGTGAAGACTTGATAACTCGTTCAAAATTTGTCGACCGCAACACTTCTGACAAAGAAATACAGCCGAAGAGAACCGTCGTAAATTGCTTCACTTCGCTGTTGTGGGCGGCGGGCCTACTGGTATAGAATTCGCCGGTAAGGAACTTCAAGAGACTTTAGTCATTCCCAGACAAGGCCATGCCACATATGCCCTGGTACTTCACTCGCCAGATCGGTAACCCATAGGAATCTATCCTGTGGACGCTCGGCTTATGAGACGGCTTGGGCCAGCAACTCAGAACTGTCTCCTCGTCTCCGCCAGTCGCTTTTATTGGGTGCTTGCTGACCTCGTTGATGTAGCCGAACTCCACGATCTCATTCACGATGACTTGTCCAAGATATACCCCGACCTGATGCCCTACGTCCGCATCACCGTATACGACATCGCACCCAAGATCCTGCCAATGTTCGACCAGGCGCTCGCCTCGTACGCCATGGGCACCGTCCAGAAGCAGAACATAGAGATCAAGACTGCCCACAGCATCCAGCGCGTGCGGCCCGACACGGACCCCACGGGCGGGCTCAAGATCAAGATCAAGGAGTACGGCGACGAGGAGGTTGGCGCGGGCATCGTGGTATGGAGCACGGGGCTGATGCAGAACCCGCTCATCGAGAGGCTCATGGGCAAGAGCCTGTCGGCCCCGCTCCCCGTCGAGGGCCAGGAGGCGCCGCGGGAGCTGAGGCTCGAGAAGGACGCCAAGACGGGCGGCGTCATCGTCGACGACCGCTTCCGGGCGCGGCTGGCCGACGCCAGCGCCCTGAAGAAGGACAATACCCCCACGACCTCGATCGGAGGCGCGCCGGGCGGTGAGGCGGCTGTGGGCCTGCAGTCACAGGTCCTCAGCGACGTCTTCGTTATTGGCGACTGTGCTGTCATCGCAGACCAGCCCACGCTGCCCAAGACGGCGCAGGTCGCGTCGCAAGAAGCAGCCTACCTAGCCAAGGCGCTCAACCAAAAGACACTCGAAGAAGGAAAGCCCTTCAAGTTCCGCAACCTTGGGACGATGACATATCTGGGCAACGTAAGCATCCCTACTACTCCCCCAAAAAGCACACAGGAGTGGCGTTGGATACTTTCAGGAATGCTGACGAGAGGCGGAACAGTGGAAAGCGCTCTTCCAGGGGAGCTCTGGGGACCTGACTGGTTTTATGGCCTGGGTCTTGTGGCGAGGGGCGTACCTCACAAAGTCCATGAGCTGGAAGAATAAGATGTTGATTCCTGTCTATGTGAGTAAATCCTTCTTATTCAGCAGAAAATGACTGAGCTCCAGTTGGTCCATCATGTGATTTGAGACTAACATGATGTTTTTGCAGTGGTTCGTGTCTTGGGTCTTCGGTCGTGACATCTCTAGATTCTGAGACGGTAGAGGAGCGCGGCGCTGGTTATCAAGAATTTGGGATTCCCTCACTTTTAGAGAATAGATCTATAGACTGGCTAGACGAGCTTGTTCCTTTGACTTCAGCGTTTTCAGCTTCAGAAAGTTGCCTCAAATTGTATCACAATGAGCAAAGGCAACATTACACCGGAAACAACTTCACAGTTTGGCTTCAAGTCAACATTCACATACTGTCCCGTCACGACTCCAAGATCTGGAAAACACTACCGTAAAAGATGACGGCGTTGGTGAAAATTGCGATGTAATTTTACAGCTATGAGACAGCATGTAGTCGTGGAGCACCAAACTTTGGTTAATTAAACCCTCTCCGTCTCATCCTGAGGGCCCATCGAGATACTCCATGCTATTCTGTCTGTGAAAAAGGAAATCAGAATTCCATAAAATGGCTTTCTCCCCGTGAGTTCAGAATCGCCCGAGATGCTCCAAACTGGCCCTTGTTCCGCCCGAAACAACCATAAACATTAGACCGATCCCGATTTTTCCATTACTGTCCATTGACTTAAACCGTCTGGGGAACCATCAAATGCCCAATGCCGTTGGCTCATACTCGCAGATCATGTTGCATTACGCACATGGAGTGTGGCCACCATGCTCCGCCTTAGGTCCCTATGCCTTACGGCGCATGAATTGGCTGTTGTACCAATCCTTGAACGCCGAGTCGTTGAAAACTCCACCCTGGTTGCTGGCAGCCGGCACGGAAGGGGCAGTACGGCCAAATTCAGCAGAGGGGCCAGAATCGCTGGCAGGTGCCTGCTTTGGTGCCACGGCATGGGCAGCAGCCTGTGCCGTGGTCTTCTTCTGTGAAGTGGCCGGAAGGTTGGTGAGATTCTGACCAGGCTGCTGAGACTCGCTGGTAGGAGTCTTCACAGTCTCAGCCGCACTCTGCACACCAGCAGGTTGGGTTGGTGGAGTCTGTCGAGTAGGCTGGTTCTCAGAAGTGTTCCTGGACTTGATTGACATTTCCTTGTACTCCGCAGAGAGATCAGACAGCCAGTCCTCACTGCGATACACTGGCTCCAGAGTCGAAGGGTCTGGGTACTTCATGGTCATTGGAGATGGAGAGCCAGGAGATGTACCGGCCGCCCATTTGGAGCCCAAGAGGCCCTTGCTGATTTTGGGCATCTCCGGGGTATCCAGAGTGGGATTCTGAGATGAGTGAAAGGTCTGTGCCCTGGTAGTAGCGCCCGTGTCGATGGATGCATAGGCAGGGGCAACTGGTGTAGTGACCGGAGGGGCCATGGGAGGGGCCATGCTCGGAGGGGCCTGCTTCAAAGCAAGACTCTGTCAACATTCATGCTACCAGATCTAGTGATAGTCTTGATACTGGAGATAGTGTTGAAACTCACCGAAGTTGCCCACCTAGAGCCAACAAGCCCACGGCCAGTAGTGGACGCAGCTTCATTGTGACTCTTGGGGACAACAGGGTTGGAATCGACCTGCATAGGTTCATAGTTGTCCACAGGCCTGGACACAGGCTGCTGATTCGCAGGCATGGTTGGGTTTCGAGGAGGAGCCGCTGGGGGCGAGTGGCCTTGACGACCGAAAAACTGCTCGGGAGTCGCGAGGTTCTGGGCAACAGGCTGCCGAGAAACACCTCGAGGAGTTCCGCCAGAAGTGTGGGCACCAGAACCGTAAGCACCAGACCTTGGGGAGGAGGTTCCACCGTGGCTGCGGTGATCCTTACCGCGACTGACCTCCCTCTGGAAGGCCTTTGCCTCTGCCAACATGGCCTCGTTGGTGAGTCTCTGGTTGTTCATGCCGTCCATCGTGTCTCATTGATGAAAGAGTATGGCTTTTGTGGGGGGTGAGGATGGGAAAGACAGGAGATGGCTTCTCGAGACGTGATGCAAGATAGATGGTTTTGTTTGCAGACCTGACTGGGCACAAAGGTTGATGGGAAGAAGTGCCGAGTGTGGTGGGCAGCTTGAAAGGAAGTGGGCAGCTCCTGCTGTATGTTGATGGGGGCAACTGCCTTATTTGGTTCAAGGCAGCTACTTTAGATCTGGGAAGGAGACACTTTCCTGTTTGTTTGCTTGCTGTCTAGCAAGCAGTTGGGAAACCAACGTGGAAGGAGCCGGCAAGACGCGTTGAGTCCCAGGGTAGGTCTGGCAGCCTGTGGCTAGGACACAGAAACTTGGACACGCCAATTTGGGAGACGAAGACTAGACAGTCCCAGGGGTTTCGGAAATGTGCAGAGAGAAAAAAGAGGTTTGATGGAAGAAAAGCTGTCCCACACGGGCACAGCTCCTATGACTGCTTTTACTCCTTGCTTAGAAAAGTAAGAACTGAACAGTCCATGCCTTCCAACGGGCAACGAAAAGGATAAGGTCTCTCTTCTGCCTCCGTACGCTTTACCAAATCCTAGTCTACCAGGATCAACTAGACTGTCCGGAGAGGATAATGTTAGTCAATGCCAGCAAGTACTTGTTCAAATGAGAGAACCTTGGAATACTGACCCGGACACCTGCACATGGTCGTGTCATTTCCATCTCAGTCGTCCCTAGGAGTTTTCTGATCGTTCCCTATCACAGCTCATCCCCTCTTCTGGCGTTTTGCCCCTATGGGTGCCTGGATTGGGTTGATCTTGGTCTCACGGAATTGCCCTTTGCTCGCATCCTCCATCCACCGAGCCTCAACTGGAGCCACCTGCTTCCGCACAAAATCGACCAGGGATTTTAACTGGCCACTTTTCCCGGCCCGTAAAGCCACACTAGAAACCCTAGGAATGCCCAGACATGTGCTCAATCTCTCTTCACATGACTTGGAGAACCCAACAAGGCGTATGGGCTCGTCCATCTGGCGAGACGCTGCGGCAACCATCTGGGGGAGATGGCTGAAAAACGTCGATGGAGTAGCAGACCTGACCACGAACACTACAGAATAGATGGGTTGATCGTCTTGAATCCCGTCCCTACCTGCGCCAGCCTCTTCTTTGGAAGAGCAAGCCGCGAGATTTCTGGTGATGTTGGTCAATCCCACATCCAGGGCGTCCGCAACAGCTGGCGGTGGTGGCACGGGGAGCTGTGCCTGGGGCTCTCCTGATTGATCACGCTTCCTCTTCCGAGCCTTGGCTTTTTTGCCTTTGGAAGGGCGGATGTATGAATCTCGATACTGGCACATTGGAGACAGGAGGCTACGAGACGGTCCGTCAGCAGCAGTTACCTGTAGCTAAATGCCACGGAGCAGTGAGATCACATACCTGCAGAGGAGATCTAAAATCTCATCTTGGTCTTGTTGTGAGATTTCTGGCCTATGGGGATTGTCAGACCGGGGTGACTGACGGGTCCAAGAGATGAATCTGGTTGAAGGGATTTACTCACCATTGGGAGCTGGAATACGGCGTATCGAGCTGATATACCAGTTTGGTTTTCTCCATACTCGATTTATGCAGCCGATCCGGCCAGGCTTGGAGACTCTTTATTGATGTTTTTGAGTTGTTTTCCTGCCTTGTTGTAGAAACTTGCGCAGAGCAGCTCCGAGAATAGAATAAGAAACATTGTCTAGCCTGAGCTCATCCTACAAATTATGGCCTGGGGCACGACTAGGGTTAGGGCTCACCCTGTGATCATCAGAGCCACACCTAGCAACTACGCTTGACGGCCAACAGATTAATAGGCAAGGCTCCTAATTTGCCTTGGCTGGTGTACACTTGTATTTATCTTCTATGTGCATATCTTTTGGAGGATGTATGTTATTACTCTCTGGCACTGGCTTTCCCTTGCTCTAATGTCTTATAGCAAAGTCTTGGAGCATGAGAGTGTGTATACATTCCTGAAGAATGATGTGACCTAGACAACCATCCTATAGGATAATGATGTGTGAGGTAACACCCTAGAGAAGCCTCCACCAGGCGAGGATAACACCAGGACAGCGTTCTAAGGAGAAAGGACCTACCTACCAGCGGTAGTCTCAACTTGCTGGGGTTAGGACGACTAATTGAGCTAAGCTCACAATGTACTCTTCAGGTAGTGAGCATTCTGAAGTTCCACACCAAGTACATCACTCTTCAACAACCACAAGGCACAGCATCTCCTTGTGAGCCATCCTTCACAGAGCTATCTTGTGGGTCCTTTTGAGCCCTACATCCTACATGTCGCAAGGGGGGAGGTGTCGAGCCTTGGCAAGACATGTGGAGACCACTACCACAGCATTAAAGCTGCCCATCAAACAGACGGCATTGTGCTGTGGAATAACGGGCCTTCAACTACCTTCCTAGCCCTGGGCTACTGATGCTACTAGGAAACGTATTAGGGAGGTAGCAGTGGACGGGAGCATGTCTGCGGAAAAGGCTCCGCTCTGACGGCGGGCCATGTGGGCCGGGCTAGGTTACCCCAGCAAGAGCTACGAAGCTCCGTCATCACAAGTGGTATGGCAACGTCCATGTAGCAGGACGCTGGAATGGGCAATTTCAGAGCTTGAGCTGGAGCAAAAGAGACAAGTCTCACAGGATTTCCGGCAGAACCGAGGAAAACGGCCGTATTACTTGACTTGCATGGCTCTAGCTGAGCGGCTATGCTGCGTCACAGATATGGCGCCAGAAGCATCTCACAGCACTGTGTCTTTACACATACACCACTGTGGCTCTATCAGACGCGCAAACGCGTCTCACGCTGATTTCCATTTAAGCCCCTGCACGGTGGATAGTCAACATCACTAGCTACCTAGTAGCAATGGGTTGATAACAGCGTCACCATAGCACAAGGCTGAGCTTCACTGGGTACACTGACTCCATCAAGATAGATAGAAACAACAGTTCTTGAAGCATCTGGATGGTGGGCACACACTGTAAGTCTTTAGGCAGTCCACCACAATTCCAAGTCACACAGCCTCGCGGCCCGACCAACTGTGCCGACCGAGGATGCCTCTGGAATAGCTACTACTAGTCTCAACAGCTGCAGCAGCCTTTGCCTGAATGCAGCAGTCAGCAATGATGCACCCGTTGCAAGCTGGCCCGGATGGTCTCAATTTCACAGGTGCCGCGATAGCCAGGCATAGGAGGACTTGGTCATGAGTGTGAATTCTTGCTTCAAGAGAACTGCACACTGACAACCTGGACATGTGGAGAGAATAGGCCTGCGGGTTTATAATCGCAGTATTCCTGCTGAAGTTAAAAGAGCCATGTAAGATAAAATGGCCTCTAAAAAAAAAGAAAAAAAAAAGATCATTCTTCAAAGATGTGATTCCAGGGAGGGTCTCTAATTGCCTGCAGCACTGGGACAATCCACCTCTTGCCTCTCCCAGTTCATGTGGCTGTGGTATTAGGCTGTACCTATGCGACTGAATGATTGTGCTCTCTGCCTGTCTGCCTGCCTGCCTGCCTGCCTGCCAGGTGCACAGTTGCCCTTTAAATGCGGCCTGGCAAGCTCTCTTCCTTGCGTCACCCTGGAGCAGGTGGCCTGCACGGTAGCTCCTCCCGAAATCCCTGTTGACGCGACCCACAGTTTTTGGGCTACAAGCCTTGAAGGTTTCCACCAGAGCTCCCCCCTCCTGGGATCGATGCACTTAGCAACCCCAAACACATCCCGGTTGAGACGGCTGCATTGTCGGATTGCAACTCGAAGAAGCCATCGCGTTCTTTACTCTTGGCACCCCCATTCATCATATTTCATAAGAGAGTATACCTCATCAGGTGCTAGTGAATCACCAGCATCAACATCAGCATCAGTGGCCCATTTTGCCACATCCTCCGGATTGTCCGAGGTCATTTGGATTGCTCGATGGGGTTGCCCTCCCCTGTGCTGCTCTGCTCGCCGGAGAGCTAGCTGCTTGACAGAGCTTCCTTGAGTTTGGAGCCCCGGGAACCGCCACCAGAAGCTAGGTGAGCCTGTCCTAGACACGCACCCCTACCCCGCCATCTTCATACCCCACCACCAACAGTTCACCCAGAAAAGGATCAATGTCAATCGTCGAACAAGACGGCACAAAGCATAGGCTACTCTTTTTCAAGCATTCATCATTCATTCTCCTTACCTTTGGTCATATCTGGCAGTGCCCCTCCTTAGCCCCTACAGGAAAGCCCCCGGCCCATCGATGCTGCTGCCTCCGCCCTGACCTCCACCACATGCACCGTCATTCCTCCTCCCACGCCCCCACAGACAGGAAACCTAGCCCACTTCAGCCTTGTGAGCTCGGCCAGGGCTATACCACGGGTCCTGTTGCGCTGCCTCATTGTTGACAACCGACATCCCCTCCACCACCCCTGTCAAGAACACTCCCTCCTCTTTGAAAACCTACTGCCAGCCCACATGCTAAAACTGAAGCCATCCGGAGCAGAGCTGCCCTCGGCCCCGGGCTCGCACGACAACCGTGACTCTGTGAGGCTCCAGGCTTACTGAGCTCCGATGCCAGCAGGCCACATCCAGATGGACCGAGCCTCGAGTTCCCCAGATGAGTCGAGAGAACGTGCCGTCTCCTCTGAGCCTTGCTCAACCCGACCGAACCCCTTTGACGAAGACGACGGGTCCTCGGCCCGCAAGCGACGCCGCACCTCCCTCAACGGTGTCTCTCGCAGCCGGTCTGTCGAATCCGAGGAGTCTTCCCATCATAGCCCTGCCCACCCTGCAGATCAGGGCAAACAGGGTCTGTCAACCGACCAAGACACTAAGATGACGATGGATTCCTCTCCCTCGAAGCCACAGACACCTGAGCCCCAGCAGCACCCTGCGCAACCTCAGTCCGAGCCAAAACCTACCAAAATAACTCTGAATTTGAAGAGTAGAAAACATGCGCCGCAGTCAGCACGCTTGTCACCTACATCGCCTACGGACGCGGACGGAGAGCCTGACGCAAACTACGAGAGTGGCATTCGCGCCAGTGTGGAGGACCCAGAGCAAGATGTATCCAGCGCCGTCACGGGTATCAGGAGCCCTGAGTCTTCACCCTTGGCCGTCGACGAGCACGAGGAGCCTCTTGTGGAAAGCGTGGACGAGAACGACATGTCCCAGCTGGCGGATCTCCAGGATATCCAACTCCAGCTTGCCGATCCCCTGCATGATTTCCCGAGTGGTCCAGATGAATCCTTGCCAGATGCTCTGCAGAATATTTGTGGCGCACTATCAACCCACCGAGTCGCAGCACCGAAGCTCACAATGTGGATCGATGATTACCTGGTTTGGGCACGGGATTGTGGAGTTCTTGTGCTGATGCAGAACCTTGAAGAGCATCGCGAATTCTGGAGAGAGCTACCACGACTAATATGGGAGAATACCACGCTGCGTGGAGGTGCTGCCGTGCGAACTCGCCCGATATTTGATCTGCACAGGGCCTTTGCAAGGTTAACCGCTTTCTTCGCCGATCTCGACTACTTGGTGCTTCGTTCCGTCGAAGCTGGAGAGAACCCCATTCAGGACTTGACCTCACCTCTCTACATGATTTTTCTGAACCAGTACTTGGCAGAATACGGCGGCAACGTGAACTACAACGACGCCGATCCAGTATTGCTCGAGTTCGTAAGCGGACTGATCGATACTTTCCGTTCATTTCCGCCCTACGGATTAGACATACCGAGCCACTCGCCTTGTCACCTCGGCCAGCTCATGGCCTCGCTTGTGCCCCGGGTTCCGAGGATGATCGATAATTTACACGCTGTTGCGCATTTGGCCTGGTTCACGCTACGCGACGTCAACGAGCGGCTGCATCTGTCCCAGCCTGGTCGAGAGGCTGATGACGGTGTGGCCTTCCTGGAACAGGGATACCGTCTCGCTGAGGCCATATCACGAGCGCTTGAAGTCTGCATTGAGAAGAGCATCAACCAGATACAAGCGGATGTTGCTGAGAATTTGATGGCTTCTCTCACTATGCTCCTACGCCACTGCTTGCGTACAGAAAGGGGAAGTGCAGCGGCTGTAGTCAGGGAGCACCGTCAAAATCACCCAGATATTCCTCCGGCGTACTCTCCCGATGTTGTTGTTGACGAGTGGCGCCTCAAGACTCTGACAAAGATCATCATGTCGAGCCAGATGCAACTGAGGCTCCTAGCAGCGCACCTGATGTGCCAGGACCTGGTGCGCATATTCAAGGACCATCAGCTGCAGCCGCATGGTTTCGAACCCCCTCAACAGCCGTTGCACCGTCACATCTCGAACACCTTGTTGCAATCAGGTGTTGTCACCTACATCTTGGGTCCCACGTGCCATCCGGAAGTAACAAGCGTGAGCGGAAATATCATCGGCTTCTTATTTGCATCGCATACTTTCACCGAGAAGCATCTGGATTTCATGTGGCAAACAATGACTACGTGCCAGATTTCCGGTGTCTCGGAGGGTCTGTCTTCGATGTTTATCCACATCGGCAATCTTTTCACGGCAGACGATCTGCTCGCTTTCTGCCGAAAAGTACAGACCGTTCCCATCGAGACTTTCAGCCCCACAATCAGGGACTTTTGTGTTGCCATCATCACACAGCTCTGTCACAAACCCGAGGCCCTGCGAGAGCTGTTGCCCTACTCCATGATTTTCCGCCTGTTGAGGGAGTCCTCTGCACCGGGGCCACCATTCTACCAGGTCATCCACAGGTGGGCTGCGCAGACTGCTTCTCAGTTGCTGAAATTCGGACCTTCATATGAGCATAAGGCGTTACTATATGAAGACTGTCTCAAAGATATCGCTCAGAAAACACCGTGCACCCTAGGCAGCATACACGGCCTTACCTTCTTGTGTCGGCCGGTCGGCCGGGAGTTGAATGTGCTTACGGCGCAACACGACCTGCCAAGACTCCTCGTTGACGAGTTCGAGCATGCAGTCTACACTAGGCAAGGGAAACACCATGTGATTCATGGTGCGGAAAATAGGCCTCGCCTGGAGATGCTCTCCAACATCATCCAGCACCAGCCTGAAGCCATCAGTGGGGATCTCGGGCAGAAGCTATGGGAGCTGTTGGTCGGAAAGCATGCAGCATCTCGAGAGGATCGTTTGTGTGGTTGGCAGTGTCTCCAGGCTGCATCGAGCGCTCGTGAAGACAACCCATTCGTGAAGATCTGTTTCGACGTGTATTTGTCCACACTGGCGCCAGAATTTTTCTGTGAAGGTAGCCTGGAGTTCGCCCTCAAGAAGATCGCTCGACTGGTCGACGATAAGGACAGTAATGTTCTTGACGACGACGACGACAATTCGCACGATCGAAAGGCTATCGAAGAGCTGTGGAGGATTGTCCTGACCGCGCCCACCAACACCATTGAGCAGATGGCGATAAGAGCGCTTGTCAAGGGGGTTTATATCGACAGCCAGTGTATCCAGCACTTCTCCAGCCACCGAGCACGGAAAGTCCACCTGGCCCTCGTCAATCGGTGCTTAGAGCAACTGTCCTTTGCGGCGAAGCGCCTGACAGCCAATGGAGACAAACCTGATCATGCTGCAACGTCTCTTGGGCACGAGATCGAAGACCAGAGCCTTCTTTTTAGCCGTTCTCTCCAGATCCTACGGACCTTCAACGAACATTACCATGCGACTTCCCAGTTCTCCACTCCTGACATGAGGTCGCTGGTTCTACCCAAGACTATTGACGTCCAAGGCGAATCGGCTGATCTCAAGTTTCAGTCCTTCGACGGCGACAGACAGACAGAGGTGAAGCCCCTGCCGATAGGCAAAGAGAATACAGCCGGGTCTTTACTTGCCAGCATCCGTGATGCCACCGGTTTTGACAATTACCGCTTATACTACAAGGGACAAGCCCTGACTCCGTCTGAGCAGGATATCTGCAGGTCTCTGGACGAACTTCAAATTTGCGAAGGACTCATTCTTGTCAAACGTGAATCCGAAACAATCGAGCGACCTGTCCAGGTAAGGCCTGGCGCTTCTGCTGTGGAGATTGAGATCCTGAGGCACTTCGAGGAGCTATGGCAATTCCTGGGACTGGAAGAGATACTCGCAACTGAGGTGAGAGCTTTCATTCTTGTCTATGGTGCCCTTGACTAATACCCAATGCAGGTCCATGCTTTTCTGGTCACTCTTCCTGTGGACGACCGGATACTGGCAACAATTGAACAAGAGACCCCCAACTACCATCATATTTTCCCAGTCGACCAACCCTTGAAGTCTCTGTACGCGGTGCACGCCATTCAGGAGTACCTCAGCATACAATTCTCTCTGGCCAAGTCTAACAATGAACACGGGCCTTACAGCAACTCGCTAGCACGAGCACTTCGGCTGGTAGTTTGGGCCATCTCCAACCCCCAAGTTGCCGACGCAAACTCCAGTGAAGAACTGAGGATCCGGCTTGCGACAGGACTTGTTGAGCAGCTGCTGTCCATCTTGAAAGGTTTGTTGCCGAAACCCTGCTCCATTGTTACCCCACTGACAGCCACAGACCCTTTGCAAGCTCCGACAGTGCCTGAATGCCTGGATATTAAATTGCTGGAGAGACTCGTCAATATCATGTCTTTCTGCATAAATGCCCGCCCGACAGTCGCCTGCACGACTCTGCTCAACATCACCTTTCAAGCCATATTGGACACATGTTCCTTGAGGGTAGACCTCTGGAAAATGCTTTGTTCTCGAACGGATGTCAAGTCTGTCATAAGAAGGCTCCTTCTTGATGATTCCCGGAGCACTTTGAGAAAGACAACAGCACTAGCCATCGGGGAGAAGACAATCCGATCTTTGAAGTATGTGTACAAGGGCCTCCTTGAAGTGTTGATAGTAAGCTGACTCATTGGCCACTAGCCCTGCAGCTGCTCCTGAACCAGCTTTTCGTGACTACTTCTGGACTCTGTTGCTTGAGTTGATACCATGCGCTCTAGGACAGCCCACCACATGCTCGGAGCTCTTCCAGCTTGCAGTGGCCCTGTTCAAGTCTATGAAAGAGTCAAAATCAGATGTGCTTGACCTGCCTGGGACAACTCAGTTCTTGATCCGGCTGCTTTTGGATTACAAACCCCAAGAGGTTGGTGTCCTAGCCCCAAAGTCATTTCATCTCTCTGACGATTTGAAATTCAAACAGGATATAATCCAGCCCGGTGCTGTTGACCTGACTGCTCAGGGTCTTGTTGGATTGCTGCACTTCATCTTGTGTGATGTTCACGACCAAGCTGGTGTGGAAGTCATACCTCTGAGGCAAGCCCACTCTGAAAATCTTGATTATTTGAAATTAAAGTCACGCAGAAATCACTAACGGCCAGTATCTCAGCTTCGCAACACAACTGTTCTGGCATTATTTATTTCCCCGTCGCTGGTCGAGTGCCAATGCTCTTTGGCAGGGCGATGTAGTCTATAATGAAGCCACGCGATGTCAACTCATCAACATCATCCTGAGAATCGCAGGGAGAAGTCCTGGACAGACTCAACTACTCATAGAGGACCTGAGGTCGCTGGTCTCTAGCTCGACCGACGATGACATTGAAGATGGTAGGATTCAGCTTGTTGGCCTCTAACTGTTTCCCGGGACGTCTCAGCTAACTTCCGCCTTTAGGGAGCCTTGCATATCAATATGAGCTTCCGATCAACAACTTCGAGCGGTCAAGGGCCATCAGGTCCCAATGTGGCTATGCGGGTCTTCGAAACCTGTCCAACACGTGCTACTTGAACTCCCTTTGCACACAGTTATTCATGAACTTTGACTTTCGAAAATTCATGCTCAACACGGACGTCAGCGGTGGGGACATCAGCCAATCTCTGCTTTACCATACGCAACGCATGTTTGGTCAACTCCAAAGCAGTCATCGCCGCTTTATAGACCCTGAGGCTTTCGTCGCCAGTATAAAGACCTACGATGAGGACCTCATCAACATTCACAACCAGATGGACGTTGAGGAGTTTTTCAATCTGCTCAACGACAGGTGGGAGGGACAATTGCGTTCTGAGGAGGCAACGCGACGATTCCGATCTTTCTATGGCGGACAATTAGTGACACAGACCAAGTCGAAAGAGTGCGAACACCTCTCAGAGGTGATGGAACCATTCTCGGCCATCCAATGCGACATCAAGGGCAAGAAAGACTTATTGGAGAGTCTTAACGCCTATGTCGATGGAGAGCACATGGAAGGGGGTAAGACTAGAACTCCCCGGTCAAATATCTCTTCGCTGTTGAAGTAAATGAGCTGACTATCCCTACTAGACAATAAGTACAATTGCACTACTTGCGGCCGACATGTCGACGCTGTCAGGCGGTATGGTTGAACCGGATCCCTGTTTCTGCTCTTTACCGTATATTTGCTGACACGAGTATAGCTCATGCCTGAAAGAAGTTCCTGACTCTTTGATCTTCCACCTGAAGCGCTTCGATTTCAATCTGAGAACCTTGGCACGCAACAAGATAAATGACTACTTCGCTTTTCCAGACCGCGTCGACATGCGGCCTTTCACGATCGACCACCTTAGCAACCCTGCTGCATGTACCTCGGAAGATTGGTTCGAGTTGGTCGGTGTTCTCGTACACACTGGCACGGCAGAGTCTGGGCATTATTACAGCTTCATCCGCGAGCGGCCAACATCTCGTGCAGACCAGGACTGGTTTGAATTCAACGACGATACCGTGACCCCGTGGGACCCGGCGCGGATGGAAGCATCCTGCTACGGTGGCACAGAATCCTCCTGGGATGGCGGTACTACTTACGAGAAGAACTACTGCGCCTACATGCTATTCTACGAACGCTCCTCAGCCTTGCAGAGAAAGAATCTCGAGCTGAAGCAGTCGCTGTCATCAAGCCCAGTCCAAGCTCCCATGCCCCCAATACTCACCAGTGCTATCCGAGAGGATAACCTGCGGCTTTTGCAGAGGCACTGTCTATTCGATCCCCACCACATTCGGCTTGTAGATGGCGCCATTGAGCACATGCTCGAAACCAGCGGCGGAGTCTGCTCCGAGCAACACGACATCGAGACTTCGGCGGTCCAGATGGCGCTCGGGCACCTTGACCAAGTTGCTGCCAGAGCAAAAGATACACCCGACGCTGAGAGACTAATGCAAAGGTTGCGGGAGATGGCCACTTCTTGCCCGCATTGCGCTTTCGTTGTTTACGAATACTTCAGCGATCGGCATGAGTCTTTCAGGAGCTTGGTGCAGCGTAATTGTGAGCCAGACATTCGGCAAGCCGTGTCCGATCTGCTCATGATAGCTGTTCAGTCCATCAAGGAGACATACCCGGGGAACTACTACACACATGCAGTGTATCCTGCCAGGCTCGACAACTTCGAAGTCAACGTTATTTCGGGAGTTTGTGCCATGTTCGAAATTCTCTGGGACAATTTCCACGTTCATACAAGATCTTGGTTTGAGGTCTTCTATCTTATGGCACGGTTCGTTGACCTTGGCAAAGAGGAGCTTCTCGCCTTTGCAGGAAACAATTTCCTGTACAAGACACTTCTTATTATCGTGGCCGAAAGCCTAACAAACCAGGAAATGGACCAACAGTTTGTCAGGCTGACCAACACCCTGGCCAGGAGGCAGAATCGGCCCCGTCGTTTTCGTCCATTTTGGATTTGTTGAACAGCGTGTTTGCGTCTGTCATTGTCGATGAAGCGGTTGTCAGTCACAATTTGCGCGAGGCCCTCTACGTCAAGTCTCCTGATTCGCCGTTGCGGCTGACCGCCAAGGAAGCACACCTGTTGGAGCAGAAGTGGGATACGGGCTGCAACATATTCCTGGACAAACTCATCTACATCAACCAGAATCCGGAGGCAACAGATGGAATATTTGCCAGCCTCTTGAAACAGGGTTGGCAGTTGGAGGACGACATTCTGGAGACTCTACTGACCAACACTTCAGTTCAACCGCCCTTTCTCGTCCACGCGCCGTATCTTCGAGTGGCGGCGCTGTACTGCCGTCTGTGTAGTGACCCAGCCAACATCGACAAGGTTATCGAGCACATAGCCAGGAACAGCACCATGCTGGCAAATAGCGAGCCTAAGGCAGTGTTGGGATTCTTCACCAACAGGGCAGTGATTGACGGGGACCGCGAGAACTCTGGTGAGACCAAGAGGGTAATCAATATCCAGTGCCTCGAGTACCTGCCCCTTTGGACCCCTAGTCTGCTGGCACATTACGACCACAACATCAGCAATGAGGTCAAACAGGTGATCCATGATAAAGTCTTCCGACATGGTGCTCATCCAGACTTTGAAGAGAAGCAGGGAGGCCAGGAACTTGCCAAGGCGGTGGTGCGTAGTGCGAAGCGCATCGGGATCGAGTGTCTGCATTTTGTTGCCGAGAACTACACTAAGCGTGGTACATCAGTCCCAGCACAAACTGTCGTGGTACTGCAGAGCGTCCTTGAGCAATGTGGCAGCTTTTTTGATGCCACTGATGACGAAATGGCGGACGAAGACGGCGAGAGGTTCTTCGCTGAGCGGCAAGGTGCGTCTCATCATGACCATGCCTCAGGATCGACCTATCGCGGGGCGCTTCCACTTTTGTGATGCTGCTGATACTGACTATATCTTTCTGTAGTCATCCTGGACAGCCTTCGAAGACTGAGCGTTGATGACATTGAGGACGACGGGTCTGGTATGTTTGACAGTGACTCCTCCCTTCTCAGCCACCCCCCCTTTTCTTCATTCACCAACAGTGCCGAGAGCTGACGATACTCGCTCCTGAAGACTGGGAGAACTCTGTGGCGTCGTCTGACCAGATGGACAGCCTCGGTGACGATGACATCAGGGATGTGGACGCTTGAGGTCCATGGAGGCTTGTGACTATGTCTTGCACAGCAAGCTGTAAACAGCGAATCACCAGGGGGCGGGATGGGCTAGGCACCGCAAACGTCGCGTGCCACCCTTGTGATAGACGTGCTCATCCTCAGTGACCGAAAGGTCAGGACGGGACACGGTGAGAGTGGACATGGAACATTTTCCCGACAACATGCCACGAGCAATGATAGACGACGTGCCTCGCATCAGGAGTCCAGGTCAAATGTTCAGGGATTGGCATAGCTTAACGGCGTGTTGGCGTCAGGGATACAGGGCCCAATCAATGGCCGGGGTGTGATATCAACCCCAGGGTCCAGCTGGACTTGATTTATTGTTATTGATGAATTATGCAGACAGTCCAAACCCAAAGAGGCATCTGTGCACTCGGTGGCAGATCAGTCTAATAACAGCATCACTTTTGCCTGATTCATTCTTGGTTTTCGCCAGAGCAGAGACGATCTTGAAGAGTGATACATTCGTGATGTGTAGGCGAAGAGAAGGATTCTATATTTAGGAATACGAAAGAGCGAGTGGTCGTGAGTGATGACACTCGGAAGATATGAGGGGAATTGGGCGCTTATTTTCTTTTCTGAGAAGGTCCTTCGCGGTGACGGATGGCGGGGATGTTTGCAGGGGTTACATCGAGCCAGGGCTGGAAACAAGCATTTCTCACTTTATGTTGCCGCTCTGTGGGCAGTCCTGGCA
This sequence comes from Diaporthe ampelina, assembly GCA_023522825.1. NCBI lineage: Eukaryota > Fungi > Ascomycota > Sordariomycetes > Diaporthales > Diaporthaceae > Diaporthe > Diaporthe ampelina. Next base: position 50,595 of record JAMFTM010000148.1, read on the forward strand.
ATCTGGCTCAGGGAACTTTTATTAGGACGGCGTGATCAACCGGCGCCGTGTTTGGACGAACTTCGGGATCTGGGGCCCGGGTCAGGAATCCCGGTCCGGAGGACGATTGGTTGTACACAGGAAAACAGTAGTCCCTGGCCACAATAACTTACAGATATAGCTACAGGGGGTGGCCGGCTCAGGACTCTCGGATGCATTGTCATGACTGAAGCCCAAAGCCCTGGCCTGGAGATGCAGTGCATTATTGACGATGTCAAGCACACGGGGACTAGGCCCCGGTATCTGGCCGAGCGGTCCGAGGGGGCCACCTTTGAGGCCGGATGGCACGTGTTGCGACTTAGACCCTGACATTTGACCCCGGTCAGTTGGTTCCGCAGACCTTGTCCTCCGGCGTCAGCTTTTTCTTGACTTCAGTCCCTTGCAGGCGTGGGTGGAAAGAAGCCGGGCCCCAGCATCGTCAAAAAATCAGCACATCCGCCAACACGTACAGGCTAGCCAGCCTCGCGGGCCACTTGGTGTTGTCCATAATCCCAATGCCCGTTGTATAGGACTAAGTGTGGTTCATTCACGTGGCAACTGGCCGCTGGTCTGCCCTTGTCGTGTATCTAAAGATGGAAACCTTGAGAGAGAAAAATGTCGCCACGAGTGGATATATGAGCTGTTCAGATTTGTCTAGCTTGGGCGGTTAGCTCTCAGGATATTGTCATTTCCTTGAATCGACAGGCGGGTTTGGAAAAGGTTTAAGCGGTGTCGCTGCTGGAGAAGGCGTCGATGGGGTTGGAGGGACGTTGGAGAAGGACCCTAAAAATAAAGGTACATTGATCGATACCTTGCCTAACCAAGGCACGAACCCCCACACCCAGCTGCATGATTGGCTGCCCCAAGCACAAGGCAGACCCAAAATAGACCGTAAGCGCCGTGCTAGAGCTGCAAGTCATCAAAAAGTGCCGTCTTGACTACCTCCTCTCTGGCGACTTCTCCCCGCTGCTTTCACGTCAGCCGTTGGCCGTGGGCGACGGTAGCCAGTCCGGATATGCATGCGGGCATTGGTCCGGTCACACTGCTACGTATTCCAGAAGGTGGCGCCGTGCCAACTTTGGACATACCCCGCGATATATGGGCCCTGGACGACAGCAACCACCCTATTCACAATCGCCCTTCTCTTGCAGCAAACTACTGTCCAAGTCCACGTCTCTTGGTTGTGGGAATAACGTACTAGACTGAACGGCAATGACTATCCGTAAAAGGTCCCACAGCCATGTCACATCGTCACGCTGCACCAGGCCCCTGGATATCGCACATGGGGCCTAAAAAAAGAATCACGCCCAATCCTCGACCCTGGTAGGTCGGACTACAGATTGCCATTGCTTGTGATCCCCTCTCAGAGCTACCAATTGTTTGTTCGTGTGTTTCGAGATCTGCCGTTTCAGATTTGTGTGTCTGCCGACAGATACCCGTCTGCATGTCAGCTTGTTTCGAAACTAGTCGTACATATATCTCGACACGCCTCCGGTTCTTAGATGAATCTCGTGGATGCATGACCACAGTAGTGCTCACCATCAACAATTTCACCCTTGTGGCACATCTACTAAAGTATTAGTAGAATTCTCTCCTTCTCTCTAACACGCTCACTCTCCTGTCTTCTGCTTATTGCATTCTTACATGTCGAGTCAAACCAGAGGTCTTGCTGTGCAAGCCCAAGTCTAGCCTTCGCGGGCAGCTTCTCTCTTCTTATCTCACCGACGCGACGAAAGCGGACTTTACCTGTGAAAAGGCGAAAAGGGCCACACACCTTTGAACATCATGGCCCTCAAGAGCCTCATTTCCTCGCCCCTCGAGGCTGGCACCTCCATTCTTGACGCACACCATCTGCCGTCATCTTACAACTCCGTCTTCGAGTACACGTCCAAGCGACTCGCCAGGAAAGGCCTGCATATCACCCTAACTGTAGCACGGCATGAGCACAACCAAACTTCTACCCAGCCCATGGGTGACAGCCTCACGAGTGACGGAAACGAGGCCACTGGATCAGATTATATCCTGTCTACAATGACACCGCCCCAGACTCCCGATGTGGTGCCCCGCACGCCGGGCTTCTCAACCTTCAAGTCGCTGGTGCGATCAAAAACCCAGCACCACTCGGCCAGTACCGACGAGTCCGACTTCAAGTTCCCGAAACGGTCCAACACGGTAGCCGCACCACCAAAGAAGCCCTCGCTGGCATCTCTGCTTGATAACGGCCCCCTCAGCCCCAGGCGGCTGCGGTGGCCCATGGCATCGAGCGTGCCACCTACTCCTAGGACCCCTGCGACGCCCAGGACGCCTGTCACCCCAAGGACACCAGCCACTCCAGCCTCCATCACGACAGCCTCTTCGACTACCGGTACCACTTGCTCAGCCGGAGGTTCTCCAGAGGCCCTGGGTCCCGACTTCCGTCTCATCCACACCGCGGCACTCACGACACGGGCGGATAGAGTAGTGAGGGCCACGCTGGACCGAGCCACTCGCAAATTCCACCTCAGCACCCCGCTCGTGGCCCACGATCCATCCGCCCACGGCATCCCTCCCGACGTTATCCACCGTTCCATCCTCCAGAACGAGCTTCTCTTCTCCTCCGAGGGCCTCACTGTCCTGTCGCTGGACCACCTCTACACCTTCAAGAGCGCGCTGGCACAATATGCCGCCTCGATGCGCGAGCCTGGCAGCGACTTCCGGCTGGAAAACGCCGTGGACGAGCTGCGCCGGTACGTCCTGTCGTCATCGGGCGGGCGCCGGCGCCTGTTGAAGAGCGCGCTGCTCAGGTCCTACGAGTGGCTGGGCCCGGTCAGCGATGCAGCCCTGAGTGCTGTTATGAAGATGTACTGTCGGGCATACGGTGGTTCTACCCAGGAGACCGGGATCGAGGACGACCTTGTCAGGGATATACCGCCCACGCCACCACCAAAGGACGATATCATGCTTGCGAGGGCTGTCACCTCTACTGCTATGTGCATCCCCACTTTAAGCGAAGACATATATCCGGAAAACTGGCCACTCGCACCTCGTCCTCGTTCACCCGTGGCTCGTGACGACATGGCTGATATGCCTGAGACCCCGGTGGTGGAACAGAGTACGAAAGCGTCACTTGGCAACTTGAAGGCTGGGAATACCGTGATAGAAAACGACACCGATAAAACTCCCACAAAACCCATCGAAAAGGTGGTGGTGCAGGACACCCCAACCGCGGCCACCGAAAATACACTGGAGACCGTGCTACAACGCCCCATCGCACGCTCTCCGCCACGTACTACACCAAAAGCAGCACTCCCCACTCTCAAGCTGCAGACATCATTCCCCTCGCTACCACCTCGGCGGAAGGTGACCCCCATGCCCGGCGCATCCAAGAAGGTGCGCTCGGCAGGGGCAGCACCACCAGCGTCGAGCAGCACAGGGGAGAGCGGTGACATCAGGATCGAGCTCGCAGCCGACGGCGATGACGACGGCGACATAACAGACTTCGAAGATGGTGACGTGACCGCCCGGCCACCACCAACAGCCACCAGCGCGACGTTCTGGGTGGGCGCGTCCATCGACGAGATGCTCAGCAGCCGGCGGCAACAGCTTCTCCGGCTGAGCACCGACACAGGCGGCTCCCCCTCCCCCTGGGGGCGGCGGCACCACCGCCGGAGCTTGTCCTGGGGCCAGTCGCCGGTGCAGCAGCGCATGGGGCCCGTGACGCCCAACGGCGCGGACGACCTGAGCCCCATCACGAGGGGGGAGTGGGGGTTCCTGATGGTCAGCGACCCGTTCAGGACGAAGACCGCGGCTGTTGAGACTTGTTGAGCTTGGGGGAAGGACTACGGTGTCGTGCTGTGTGCTGTGTGAGAGACGCAGAGACGGGACGCTGTAGTTATGGCATTTACGAATTTTCTTGTACATATAAAGATACCACCATCACTGGATTAGATAATTGCATGGCACGGAGTTGCAAATATTATACGTCTTCTCAAGACATTGAGCTTGTGCAGCCATTCGACTTGTGTGAGTGACGCTTTGCACAAATATATATCGGTACTGCAGCTTTGTACACCTATCCTTTAATCTATCACAATTCTAAAGTGTCCCTCTAAAAATCACAATCACATTCTGAACATTTGAACATTTTGTGGTCTTTGATTTCTTTTTTGAATTAGACACAGCTGTTCTAGCTGCAACCTTCTATGCCCAGCAAATTGCTGTCATAGGACAGGGACCATTCCTGCCATGTGCCTTCTAACCTATACAGGCATCCGAATTTGACTTATAGTTTTACTACTATTATGGCCTTATCAATCTTCCTCAAAAACACCCAATAAATATGAACATCGAAGGGTATCCCGTCCATCACAGGCTAAACAGACCGCTTGCCGGACCAAAACTTTCCAACCGCATACATCATTATTAACGCTTCCGGCTCATCACCATCACAACAACCGACCCACTTTACAGGTTGGCGAAGATGGCAGCACCACCGAGCAGGGCACCCATGCCGACAGCGGCCGTCTTCATGGGCGCGGGGTTGCTGGAGCTCTCGGAGCTGCTGTCCGAGTCGGAGTCGCTCGACGAGCTGCTGGTGCTGGACGAGCGCGAGCTCGTCAGCGTGGTGGCGCTGCCGCTGGCCCTGCTGGCGCTTCCAGTGGCCCGGCCGGTCGCCGTGGCCTGGGCGCCGGTGCGGGACGCGCCAGCACCGCCGGTCACAGATGCGATGGCGCCCGAGGCACCCGAGATCAGGCTGGACACCTGGCCGGCCGCGCCGGTGGCACCGGCGCCGATCTCGGATGTCAGGCTGCTGGCCAGGGAGCCGGCGTCGCCGATGACGCTGGAGGCGCCGCCCCCGACGACGGAGGTTGCCTCGGCCAGGGCGCTAGTAACCTGGCTCGCGACGGAGTCGAGGTCTTGGGAGGCGGTCTCGAGGGGGCCGCTTGGGTCGATGGCTGAGCCGACGTTCTCGAGGGCTGCGCCGAGGTCTTGGGCCTGTTATGGTTTGGTTAGTCACTCGTTATCTTGATGTGGCGTGTTTATTGCCCCCTTGGGACTCAGGGGCTTACCGAGACGGCGGCAGCGAGGCCAAGGAGGATCATGGAGGAACGCATTTTGAGTGTGGTTGACGTGTGTTGGATAGATGCGTGGAGTTTCGAGTTGAGAGGATGAACCCAGAGACAGAGACTGAAGATCAGATGGGCTGGAAAAACGTTACAATAAATAATTTTGGCTCAGCAACTTGGCTATGCTATGGGGATTCGAGGACGCCCCGGAGCCTTCTTTTTATAAACAGTAACATTGTCCCTCCCTCTCCACAATTAATCATGTATCAAGGGTTGCACGGTGACAGGCAGGACAACACATGAACGGGGCAAAACAAGGCCACAATCCTTGCTACCGTGCGCCTTGAATGAGTTGGCCAGCTCGTATCAACATCCTTTGAGGCTCTGGCAAGTTGGCACTGGCGAGTTCAACACCTCGTGTGTCGCGGCTGAGCATGTCCGTATATGCAAGAAATGCCACATCGGCTCCGGTTCTGCATGTATGCAGCTGAATCATGTCAATCGATTTGCGGCTACCTGAACGCTGTCAAATCCCATCGAAAATCCTCATGGCTTCGAGGAATCTCGACACCTCGTCCCCTACTCACAAGCAGGGCCACACTGGGATTTTGCCTGAAAGTGTTGCGTCATCATGGAGTCGCGGGCTCCTCATGACTCTGGTCAGCCCAGTCCAGCCCGTGATGGTGCTTTCGTATTGAGTGGCTGAGCGAGGGCCCCAGGGGACCTGACTGCCGAAATGGGGCCTTCCGCCCTACGCCCCTTTACCCGAGATGTGGGGACCCGGGGCGATCGAAATCTTCAGGGTGTCCGGGGCGACTGGTTCACAAAGCCTACGCCTTCGTCGCCGCCATGTGAATAGACACTTCGCATGCGAGAACAGGAGACCCGCCATCCAGATAAGCCTTAAGGGGATGTCTTGTGAGGCAGTAAGGTTGTAAATCACGCGGCCCAGACCTTCCTTAGGTATTTCGGCTCCCAGGGGGTTGCAGGTGGGTCCCACATCCCTTAGTGGAGCACCGCATTGTTGAAACCGGGGGACCGCTGCCCAGCCAGACCGGCCATCTGGCTGGCTCTGGAAGTTCCAGGAAATCATTCTTGGATACAGTGAGTTCTTGTTCACACCCGTGCCTCACTGGTTCAAAGACATTCCCTGCTTGATCGCCGTGACGATTTCATTGGCTTCGTCCGCGCTCTTGGTCTCAAAATCGTATCGTTTTTGCTCGCCATCACGGAGTATAACAAACTGCTCTGCTGTCAGTGGATGATGCTGGTCTCCGTAGCGGTCGCCACTCACCTTGAATTGCGAAGGATGCCTCCTTGACAGGTTGCAGCCGACAACATGGATGAAATGCACTGTTGTGGTCTTACTGCTGCTGTCTGCCAGCGGCTTGCCGCCTGAGGATGGCGTGACATGCACGTACTCGCCTTCGATGGCGAAAAGTCTCTCGTTAAGCCCCGCGAAGCGCATCGTTTGCTTGCGGTACACAACATAGCGGCGGAAATTATTGTTCCTGCTGAGCTCTTCCTGGGCGAGCGCCTCTTTGGCAAGTGGGTGCGGCACCCCTTTCGTCTTGGAGCTCTTCTTACCGCCCAACTCCGAGAACAATAAGCGACCGCCCGGTGAGTGACTTACAGGAGACTGGCTCAGTGTGGGGTCACCAAAGCGACGTCTGTGCAGCTCCAGGTCTTGCATCGTGCCAATTGCCGACACGGGCCGATCCAAGAGGGCGATGGCACCGGAATTGGGGATCTTGAGGATATGGAAGTTCTTGTCCAAGTTGCGCTTTCGGCAAACAAGCTCAAGTACCTCCTCAATATACATGTCTGTCGTAACATCAAGAGTGATTATCTGGCCAGAGGGCGCGTCTGGGGTCATGATATGGATGCGCAGGAATTTGTGCTGTCCCCTCTGTGTATTGCTCGTAGATACCTGCGGCCGCGGGGCGTCAAGCATGTTGGCGTCGGGGCGGTAAGTCGTGGTTAGGACTGGGTTGAGTCGACCAGCTGTCGGTCTAGCCGACGCCGCCGCCAACACCGACGTGCTCGGCTGCGGGGTGTTATGCAAAGTGTCTTCCGGGCTTGTGTCCTCGGCGACAGATTCTTCGGTGAATTGTGGAGTTTGGGTTTTGTTCGACTCGAATTCTTCTGCCGTGGCCTGCACGAGAGCGAAATCGTCATGGATCTTTGTGTTTGACCGGCCTCTGCCGAACCTGGGCATGACAGCCGTGGGCCGCATCCCTTCGTTCTTGTTGTTCGCTGCAGTGGCAAACGAGACAACTGGTTTTGTGCGATCAAATGGGGGAAAGTCGTCGTCGACCTCACCACCCTCTTCCACCATCTTGAGCGTCCACCAGTTCACGTTGAGCTTGTCCCCCGGAAGTGACGGTTCGAATGACTCCTCATTGTACCGCCAAAGGGCGAGGCCGATGAGGTCTGCCACATTGACAGGGCGTTCACCAGCATTATCCTCGCGCACATTTCGTCGTATCAAAACTTCGTAAGGCTTGGACGGATTCTTAGAGAACGGGGCATAGATCCGGATCATGAGCGGGCTTGCCTCGCCCTTGCCAGAAAGGGTGGCAAAGCTCTCAAAGGGGGCGGCTGGTTTAGTCTTCTTGACATTCAAAGCCTCGGATATCAGGCTCTTGGGCTGGATCATGCTAATAGGCCTGATTGTGCTCGTTGGCCTTCGTGGAGGCAAAACACCGCCGACAACAGGCGGCGGGGGTGGCATCGATTTTCTGATGGTTGATTGCCTCTTGAAATCGCGCGGCGGAGTTCCGACAAGCTGGCGAGACGGCGACATGTTCGCGAGCTGTTTCTCGATGTCACCAGCGAGGATCGATGCTGATTCGAGGCTCTCGTTGAAGGCCGACGACATGTCCGAGGCATCCGAGTCTTCCTCTTCCTCCTCAAGAAGGTCACTCTCTTGCCTCTTGACCCCTAGTCCCAGCGACGGCTCCGACCTGTTGAGATTTGTCTGGATCCTCACCGTCTTCGCAGCAGCCCTAGCCGCCTCCCTCTGCTTCTGGTAGCCAGAGACATCGAGCTCGTTGTCCGAAGAGACCTCGCTGCTCGTGACAGTGTCTCGCCTTGCTCTTTCTTTGACCGTCTCCAGGGCAGACTGCGAGCCCCTGCGCGGGGGAGGACGGGGGGAACTGGCCGAGGTTGCCTGGCGCAGGCTGGATGATTGTATCGGAGAGGAGCCGGAGCGGTGTCGCACGGGCATTTTTGCGAATTTTATCTGCTGAGCTGCTCGTTGTTCTGATTCATCGTCGCTCTCGTCACTCAAATCGCTGCTATCCTCTTCTTCCATCTGCTCGCGGCGTCGTCTTCGCTTGGTCGCGATTCCGGGACCAAGGGTGTCGTTACCACCTGCCGTGAGCATCCCGCCTTCCTCGGGTTCATCCTCGAGGTTAACGCCAACATGGCGTGGAGCCTGGAAGTATTCGGATGCGACAGCTGTAGGAATCGGGGGCGAATGCGTGCGCTTGATCAGAGAGGGGTTGGTTCGCCATCCTGCAGCTTTAAAGGAGGCCGAATTGAGAAAGTTCTCGTTCAGGGTGATAAGTCGCTCTCCCACTCCATCGGCGACTTGCGTAAGGTAGCTGGAACGCAGCTGGTACGAGACCAGGCTGAGAAGAAGCCCTTGGTCAGCACTCTTTCCCGAGGCGTATGGGCATCCTCCCAAGGGGCACTCACTCCTCGACCTGAATGACGGACATGGTGGGAGTCGTCCGGCGCCGGTGTGGCTTCCTCTTGGGTTGAGATCAGTGTGCCAATGCGTTGGTCAGTGGCCAGTCACCGACTGTCAGTCATGGAAGGCCTATTGGTTGCTATGGGCCAGCCCATAACAAGTCGGTCTCGTACTGTGCTGTGTAGGGGGTTGGTGGGGAGTTGTTGAAGAGGTTACACTAGCAATGATGAAGCCCCGATAAGCAAGATAGGCGTTGCGGCGCTGCGGTACAGTGGGTGGCCTGGGCCCGGGGTGCATGTGCAGGTAACACTCGTGGGGTCCAGATCCTGGCCTTGGCGGGATCGGCCGCAGTACCTAGGTAGCCTACTTTGGTACTTCAACTTCATAATAAGCTGGTCGACCTACCGTAAGTCTCCGGCTATCGTCACAAACAAATGTGAGTGCAAACTGTAGCTATAATCACCTCTCTCCTGGACATGGGCATGAGAATGACAGCAAAAAGCATTTGTTACGCTACCGCAGGAACCGACCCTGATGCTGCTCCGAGTGTGCAAAGAGGCTAGCAACACCAAATTACCTCAGGGTTCAGCTCCTTACTGAAAGTACACGGCTGAGAGGGCGTCACTGGGCAACTCACATTGCACCTCGAGACGGCAAAATTGTGTCAATACCTATGCTTCCAGGATATCATACCAGAATGATCCTTCCCTCCGTTCAGGAAATACTGCAATAACGCGATTTGTACATAGTAAGCAAGAAACACCACACTCGCCGGAACCTGGAGGCCGACTCCGCCCTTCATGTCGTGTGACAAAAGCAAACCCGCCAGAATGGTCATTAAGGAAGCCGCCTCTTCCCAGTCTTGTACAGAGCAGCCTCTAGTCTCTGCATCCAAGCAACATAATCGACAGGCTATCTCGGGGCCTGGCCCTCGACAAACTCCAGTGCGTCCTCCGTGTCGTAGCAGCCGATAGCGCTCGACTTGTTGCGGAAAGTTACACCGTAGCACTTGTCGGCCACATTGACAATCTCAGGTCGGAAAGTAGTGCAGATGAACTGGGTGCCAGCCTCCTTTGACAACGTCTGGAGCAGCTCCGCCACCGCTGTCCGGTATTGCGCGTCGAGGTTGGCGTCGACTTCGTCAAAAATGACAAAAGGACTGCTCTCGGTGCGCTGGAGTGCGAAAATCAGGCAGAGGGCACACAGACCTGATGGCGAGTAGGTTAGCAGCTGCATTTGGACTTGGCGCGCCACAGTATGCGCGACATTGAGACTTCAAAGGGCAGAGGGCACTCACTCTTCTGACCACCACTGAGTTGTTGGATCTTCTGCTGCTCATCCATCTTCGAGTTGAAAGACACTTTGATGCCAACTCCGGTGTAGTTCTCGACACTGCCTCCATCCTGTTCGTCCGAATCTTCAGCGTCTCCGCGTCGCTTGTCGGCTTTGCGCTCAATGACCAAACCGCCACGCCCAGCAGGGACCAGCCGCTCGAATATTTCTGCAAATTCTTTCGAGACTTGCTTGAAGGTTCGCTGGACTGCCTCGTCTTTCCGCTCATCGAGATGCGCAATCAGCTCCTCGATGGAGGCTTGGGACGCGTCGAGTTCTTCTCGCCTCTTCAGAAGCTGCTCCTGTTGTGTTGTGAAGCTGTTATACTGCTCAAAGGCCTTCTTGTTGACGTGCTTGTACTTCTTGAGCTTCTCGTTGACGTTCTTCAGCCGCTTCGTGATCTGAGCCGCCAACATTAGTCCCTGCAGATGTCATGACAAATTATGAGAAAGATTCTACCGACCTCGTTTGACTTGAGCTTGATATACTTGGTGAAGGCCTCGTCCGGAAGCACACCCAGGTCCCGGATGCTCTTGGCCATCTCTTCGATCTGGCCATTGAGGATATGTTTCTTCTGTGCGCTCTTCTCTACCCTCTTCTGATGCCTCTCAATTTGCCGGGCAAGCTCTTGCAGCTCTTGCTGCTTCACCTCGATTGCTGATCCCACTTCTGAGATCTGAGAGCCGAGCTCCTCGGCCTGGGCTTCATTTTGCTGTATCTTCTTCTCGATCGAGACGGTGGACTTCTGGATCTTCTTGAGCTCTTTTTGCGCATCCGAGTAGCTGCTGCCACCATCGGCGGCAGTAGAGTTCTCAAAGGCCAGCCCGCTCAGCTGGTCTTCCTTAAGACGCAGGTTCTGACGCAGGTCTGTCTCCAATATCTGTTTCCGCGTGTGCAAGTCTCTCCGAGCTTTGGCGGCCACGTTCCACTCCTTCTGCAGCTGTTGCACCTGCTGAGTGAGCTCTTCTACCGCCTGCTCCTCATCACTAGTCAGTGCCTTCTTGAAGTCAGAAGCCAGCTCCGCCTCCATCGCTTCGAGATTCGCACCGAAATCATGCATATTCTTATCGACCTGATCTCTCCTGCTGATAGCTGCATCAAGATGCTCCCGCTCACGTTCGAGTTGGCTGAGTTTGCTTCTCAGCTCGATCCTGAGCGGGTCAAGGCCACCATCAGCTCGCCGCAACTGTGACTCCCTCTTCTGCAATTCGCCCAACGCACGGGTGATCTCCTGGTCTTTTTGCTCCATTTGTTTGCGGGTTTCCGACGCTTGCGACAGAATCTCCTCGTACTTGTCACGCCACTGATTCACCGCCGCGACAGCTTCCAGACGTGATTTTCGCGTGTCGATAAACCCACCCGAGATGACACCCCTCTTGTTGATGATATCTCCGTCGGATGTGATGGCGTCCACGTTGTGGCTTCTGGCATATTGTCCACCAATCTGCAAGTTGTTGGTCACAACGGTCTTGCCAAAGACTTGTTGGAAGGCGTCTTCGTACTCCTGGTCGTAGTTGATCTTGTTGATGAGAGGCACAATATCGCTCGCGCGAGGCATGTTCACGCGCCTCGGCTTCAACTGGGCAAGGGGCATGAAGGTAATGCGGCCACCATGTCTCTTGAAAAGCTCTGTCGCGAGCATGCTTGCCGTCTTCTCGTTATCAACGACGTAGTGGAAGAGGCTAGTTCCTGCAGTTTGCTCGACAGCAATGCGATATGCCTCTGGGACCTCCATCAGCTCGGCGAGAGTCCCGTACGCGCCTGGGATGTCCCTCTCGCGTCTTATCTGGCGCAGAGTAGCCAAACCTTTGGCGGTGGCATGATCCATGGCGTAGGATAGCTCACGTTCCGCTCGGTCCCTTTCCTCGCGGACTTTTGCCAGAACAGTCTCAAGTTTGTCATCTTCGCGGCGCAACCTCTTCCTCTCTTCGTTCAGGCTGTCAAGGGTCTCCTGCGCTTGCGCAACCTGGTCAATCATCGACTGCCTACCGCCACCCCAATTCTCTAGCTGGGCACGAAGGTCTGCGACAGACTTCTCGAGACCGTCAATAGACTGGGTCACATTCTTGACCTCTTCCTCAGCATCAATCAAATTGGCCTTTTGCTTCGAGATGGTCAAATTGAGATCGTTAATCTCCTTTCGCAGGTAGTCATCTCGCTCAGCACGGTTCTTGAATTGTGAGCTTCGAGTCTGCTTGTTCAGGAGGCGCATCCGACGGTTTTCAGCGTGGTCTAGGGCTTGCTTCACTTCGAACTCGGTCTTCTTGCGCTTCTCAAACTCAGGAGTCAACTTCTTAAGCTCGTTCTCCTTAGTCTTGATCTCTTTCCTGACGGCGTCCAATTCGGTGTCGTGTTGATGCTTGGCCATATCTCGGGATGATTGGCTATCGGCGAGGTTTTTCACCTTGAGCTCGGCCTTGGCCCGCGATTTAGCCACCTCACGACGATCCTCCTCAAGTTGGCGCCTGTCGATCTTGAGCAAGTTCAGCTGCTGCTCCAGAGAACTCAGATTCGACTCCATGCCCGCGATGGCCTTTTCGCCCTTCGAAAAGGCCACACGCTGCTCTGTGTCGTTCTCGCCGCCATCTTTTATGGCCGATCCCAGCTCCTCGAGAGCCTCTTCGAAGTGAGTCTGCTGTTGGTAGTAGTACGCATATTCGAGACACCGGCGCTCTCTGTCGCTGTTTTGGAAGCCTCGAAGTTCTTCCTTCTCCTCCTCCAGCTCGCTCAGGCGCTCCTTGATGTACGCAAGAAGTTCGTCGATCTTTTCTCTCTTGTTGTTGGTTTCGTTCATGATCTTCAACGACTCGGCACGTTTATCTTCGTACAAGTGGGTACCAGCGACTTCTTTCAACAGATTCAGACGCTCCTTCTCCTTCATGTTCGTCAAGGCTGTCACACGTCCTTGAGGCACAATGTAGAAAGGGTTCGATCTGGAGAAACCGGCCGTATCAAGTAGCTGTAAAACCTCCTTCTTGGCCCAGACCTTCTTGTCCACGGAGTATTCGTCCTTCTTGTGCCCGATAGTCCGCCGGATTGCGACATCATCCTTGTCAATAGTTTGGAATCGGCGGTCTTCGTTGTCGAATATGATCTCGACGTAAGCGGTGGCGACTGCGGAACCGGAGCCTTCGTGTAGCAGGGCGGCGCGCTCCTCACGACTGAGGTTGGAGTAGGCATCGCTCAAGACAAATCGGATGGCAGCGAAGAAGTTGCTCTTGCCGGAGCCATTTCGTCCGACGACGACATTTGTGCCAGGAGAAAACGGCTCGATGATAGTCTGGTCCTTGTAGCTATGTGATGTTGGTCAGCATGCAGTCGCACGGAAATAGTTGTGTGAGGAAGCGCGCAACCTCTTGAAGCCCTGGATGATGATCTGCTTGATGTACATGATGCCGACCAACGCCACGCGGCGGACAGGGCGGAGCAGCTGTTAGATACCGAGATTGACACGGTCGCCTAGTCTGGCGACATGAGTGCTGTACTGCGCGCGTTGCAGGTGGACTGTCGTGGTTGTTGGCACGGCGAAAATTCGTTGAACGCCAGTTGCTTGGGTGCTCGACCGAGCGACGCGACGCGGTTGGCGGCGGGGGTTGATCCCACAGGCGCGCCTGCCAGGCAGATTACCTAATCACCCGTTTGCTTCATGAGCTTGCAGTCTTTACAGTGTAGCGGCTACGACGCCTTGTGCGTTTGATAGGCACGACACTTCATTTACATAGACATTCAGCACCTGCGTTCGAGCACACAAGTCTTGTTTGCTGCACCATCTTATCTACTAGCTGCCTCGATTGGTCCATCAAGCAGTAACGGGTCTCCAGTGTTGATAAGACCCGATCTGTAATCACGGGTCAAGCCGGGCTTTTGGGGGGCACTGAGCGTGTCCAAGCTCAAACCAAAAAAGGCGACTGTCGTTGCGGGAAGCGCAATTGATGCGAGGGTCTAGCGTGGCAGCCCTCGCGAACACATGCGAGGCTGCGATCACCACGGGCACGGGCCCTCACGAGGTCGTGAAGCCTCAACTATCGCCAGGGCTTTTGGCAGTATTTTCTCGCCAAGAATGAGCAAGAGATGGGAGCTTGCATGCTCCAGGCAGGGCCTGCAAGTGTTGCTGTACATAAGCAGGCGTTGCCACAACTCTTGGTGGCGGGATGGTGGTGTGGGACGGAAGGGGAGAGGGAGTGAAGACGCGGTGCCTTGAGGGGAAAGGTATTGATGAGGCAATGCGATGGTGATTCTCGGCTACAGGGGTTAAGTTAAGTCCACAGTTGTACTAACGTCCATGACCCACCGCCCATCTGAGATCGCAAGTCCCGATTGAACATGGAATGCCGTTTCATGTGCTGAGCTCCGACCCGTCCGTCCGGGGGTGCCGTCGCGACACTGCACGACGCAAAACGGGAGGTTCGCTTGCGACGCAGAATCAACTCAGATGGACCCAGATGCGCATTGCAGTCTTGGGTGCGCAACTCAGAGCCAGCCTCTGAGGGCGCATCTGGATGCGATGCCTTGCATGAGGCTCCAGAGACGGTGTGGGTTGGGGGAACAAGGATCCTGCTCTAACGACGAAAAAGTTTCCGACCAGGACCCGGTCTGACTCGGAACCACCTAGGTTTCTATCCCAGGGCGCACCCGAGGGCGTAGACGCCTCGGAGAGCTGTGAAGATCCCGTGTGATGCGCGTAGGGGAGGGAGCTTTGTGCATGCCCATATGTTGGCGCTCCTTGACGGGGCAGAAGCATTCAACTATCTTCGTGTTGGCAACGGAACGGGCCCTTAGATCAGAGAGGATGACGGGATGGTGAAGTGAGTGTTCAAGTCTGGGTATAAATCACGGTTGCTGGCGGGATCCTGGTCTTGAATAGGCCGGCAGATGCCAAAGATTACGACGCCGGGTCTCCAGAGAGGAGATAGATGCCTTGTTACCCCGACGCAATACCGCGATGCCCTCAGGTCGCCTCAGCATGCTGGAGATGGATGGAAGGAAGATGAAGGAAAGGAGAAGGGCATTGTGTGCAAGCGCATGTCACCTGAAGCGAGGCTGTAGCGCAGAAAGGGACGCGCCAGTGTGAGGGTAGCACGGGAGGTACTCCGTAGCCTACAACTGAGGTAGAATGTAGAATGTAGCCAAGTGCCCAGTGCCCATTGTGGTGACGAGGCGCGACACGGGATCAGCAGCAGGCAACGAGATGGAGTTTGCCGAGTCAAGGGCAGACATGCAGGCTGCATAGCCTGGGATTAAGGTTGGGTGCGCAGCTGGTTCGACGATGGTGTCGGCGCAATCTGGTAGTGGGATGCAGCATTTTGGTTTGATGGATGATGAGATCAAAGACGGAGAAGGGACGTACCCCAAGGATCCCAGGCAAAGGCCAAGGAAAAATCTGGTAGTCCAGCAGTGATGGCAGGTGCGGCTTCTGCAGGGGTGGCCGGTGCGCTAAAAATCAAAGTGCAGGAGCTGCCAGTGGCTCATGTCTATTTAAACAACAGTGCCTCGGATTAGAAGAAGACCACCTTCCCCGTCGTCGTTTTTTCCCACAGCCCACAGCCCACTCAGGTTTTAGAAGGCAAGGCCCAGCCCAGCCAGCCCAGCCAGCCCGCCTGCCCGCCCAGCCCGCTGCACACGCACCCATCCCCCGGCCAATCTGCAGCCAGCAGGCAAAGCAAAGCAACCAGCCAGTCAGCCAAGCAGCACCGGCACCAGCACAAGACCAAGCAAGCACGAGCTACCTCCACCGGCGGGAAGCTCCATCCGTCCAACGCAGCACCAGTTCCTGCCTGCACAACACCAGACGAATTCCTGTAAGAGACTTGCTTAGTACCTAGTTCGTGCATGTTTTTGGTCCGTCCTAGAGGAGGTCCATCCACCTCTCAAGATCATCATCACCATCATCATCGCCACCATCACCAAACCAAACCAAACCAAACCAAACCAAACCAAACCTGAAGCAAAATTACACCGGCTGCATCTAGCGTGTCGCATCGCATCGCATCGCGTCACGACTGCGCCGACTTTTCATTTCATAAATACCCAGCTTTGCGGGACTGGAGATCCCATCCCATCCGTCAAACAGCTAACACTAACACGCAATAGCCAACTTCCATTTCCACCGCCCACCCACGACCCGCTTGCATTGTTAGCGCAGGGATCCGCACATTCCATTCCCGGCCAGGCCTCTTTGACCCAGCGTCCAAGTGTCCACTTTGCCAGCTTCTGATTGGGCAGACCTCGCCTTGCACCGTCCCATTCCCAAAGGTGAGCCAAACCGTCCTCACACCCCTGCAGCCATCACAAGCTTCACCTAGATGCGGATCTACCTGGCCAAGTCAGTAACGGACGCCAAGCCTTTCGCATCAGGCAGGAGCATACCAACAGCTGTACTATGTCTGTTTACCACGGCCACAGCGACTGACCGTAATGATTGGACAGGGCTTCTAGCATCAGCAACAATCGCTCTGCCCAGACAATAGTTTCATGATCCAATAGCTTGATGGCTTTGTCGGGGCCGAGTCTTTGCTGCCAATAGCATTCCTTGCATCGTAATCCTGAAGCCATATATCATGATATGAGACAAAATGGCATCCAGGCTTGATCGACTTGTCACGTGAGTTCTTCCTAACTGACACCCTCTTCGACTCGTATACAAGCCTTGCGTTCTGAATCTGCTTTTTGATCTGTTGGATTTCTTCGCGCCGTCTTTTCGCTAGCTTCGCTCCCACTCCATTGAAGAGGCGCCCCAGCTGGTGGGGTCGGTGTCGCAGAGGACCGCCACTTCTATATGATACACGGCCTGCTAACATCGCCCAGAATCCTCGAGACCGGAAGTACCCGGCTCATCCGGGACACAGCAGTAAATCAGCTGGCCGATTGGCAAAAACAACAGCCAGAGGAACTCTTCAACCTCCTCTCGAGAGTGGTCCCGTACCTGCGCCACAAGGACTGGGAGACACGGACTACTGCGGCAAAGGCCATTGGCAAGATAATTGAGAATGCAGAAACCTACGACCCAAACCCGGGCGAGGAGTCCGTCTCACCAAAGAAAGATGAGGGTAACGGTAATGGTCTTGTCAAGAAAGAAGAGGCCGAGCCTACCGTTCCCGACTACGACACCCTGAGCCTGGGAACTTTGAACGTGCCTGATATCATCAGGTACGGCCGGCAATTGCTTCGCGGCGCCCCTGTCGACTATTCGCTCGGCGCTCTGGAGCCCCAGGAGCGTCTGACACACCAAAAGAAGACCCTTATCGGCCGTCTCGGTCTGCTGGGACGGCCTTACGAGGATGAAGAGATACCCATCCCGAACGAATCTGCCGCGAGTCCTGGTACTCCGGCAGACACAAATGGTTCCCACGGCTTTGGCCGCCCCGACAGTAACGGAGCTGCCACCACACCCCATCCAGGAGAAGAGAGCGGCATGAGCGCAAGGCAACTGAACGTGCTAAAGCGGAAACGAAAACGGGAGGCTCAGAAGGCCGCTCAAGGGAAAGGTGGTTTCGGCGATCTCTCCCTCCGTCGGAATACGACAGCTGGCTCGGAAGGATTGACCGAGGACACGCCGATGGTCGATGCCGATTCCAAGAAGAACGGCAAGGTGGTTGACTATTTCAATCTCGACAGGCCGGCTGATCTCGAGGAAGACAGCAAGGTTGTATCTGAGTACAAAGGCGCAGTCATGCCAATCAAGTCTGAATTGGAAACCGACGTCAACATGGAAGGTTCCGAATGGCCGTACGAACGTTTATGTGAATTTCTGAAGGTCGATTTGTTCGATCCATCCTGGGAGACGAGGCATGGCGCAGCTATGGGCTTGAGGGAGTTGATCAGGGTCCATGGCGCAGGAGCCGGCCGGGTCCGTGGCGTGCCTCGCAGCGAAAATGACGAGCTGAATAGAAAGTGGCTCGACGACCTTGCCTGTCGGCTCTGCTGTGTTCTGATGCTGGACAGATTCACAGATTACAGTTCGGACACCTCGGTGGCTCCTATCAGGGAAACCGTCGGCCAGACGCTTGGCTCCGTCCTGTTCCACGTCTCCCCCGATTCCGTACACGCCATCTACCGAATACTCTACCGTATGGTCATGCAAGAAGACCTGCCGCTGGATCAGCATGTCTGGCCGATCTGCCACGGCGGCATGGTTGGGCTCCGCTACGTTGTGGCCGTTCGCAAAGACTTACTAATGAAAGACGGCGACATGATCGATGGTATCATCCGCGCGGTCATGAAGGGTCTCGGTGATAGCGATGATGACGTGCGTTCTGTCAGCGCCGCGACCTTGACGCCAATGGCGAAGGAATTCGTCACACAACGCCCTGGCGAGTTGAACGGGTTGATCAACATCGTCTGGGAAGGATTGGCTGACTTGACCGACGACCTAAGCGCTTCGACCGGCAAGATCATGGATCTCCTTGCTGTCCTCTGCAGCTTCCCGGAAGTCCTGGCTGCTATGAAGACTTCGGCGCAAGAGGACGAGGACAGAACGTTCACTGTCCTTGTGCCAAGACTTTATCCATTCCTACGCCACACCATCACATCAGTCCGTCTTGCCGTCCTCAAGGCTCTAATGACCTTCGCCAAGCTCGACGCAGAGTCAGCACAAGGTTGGCTGAATGGCCGCATCCTCAGATTGATTTTCCAGAACATTCTGGTAGAGCGCGATCCAGAGACGCTGAACATGTCCATCGAGCTCTGGATGTCACTAGTAAAGTCTCTTGCTCAGGATCCAGCAGTGCTGGCCATGGAGTTTTCCTCTCATGTCGAACCATTGATGCAGCTGACTCTGCATCCCATTGGCGTTCAGCGCAATCCCATCCCCATGGATACAAAGCTTTTCATGAAGCCATCAGGTGGCACATACGGCCCCCTCAGTGGAACGCCTGCGCCGCCTCGAAGATCAAGTCCCTCAGAGGGCACGGAGCGTGCCAACAAACGGCGAAGAAAGTCGACAAAGGTTGAAGAACCCCAAGCTGCTTCCCAGTCACACGATCTCGACGGGCGCATGATGCAAGGAGATGTCGACCTGGTCGGCATGGAAACACTGGTGCGATCCCGGATCTGTGCGGCGAAAGCCATGGGGTTCATCATGTCCCTTCTTCCTGCAGAAAGCCTGCAAGAGTATGATGCAGGCATCATCAAAGGTCTTGCATCCTCATACTCCTCCACACAACTCAGCGCTTGCATGGTCATCGACGAGTATGCACAGAAGTCTGCAAACGTCGAGCAGTGCTCTAGGTTCGTAGCATTGTTGCAGCAAATGGTTGAGGGTGAACGGCCAGCTTGTTATCGAGACTTGGTCAGCTACATCCGAAACGTCCGCGCCCAGTGCTCGCAACTGATACATCTATTCCGCGATTTCGGCAAAGTGTCATCTAGCAAGCTTCCGACCTTGGCTGTGATCGTACAGGGTGAGGCGGAAGCAGGGCCAGGGGCATTCTCAATCGCAAATGCTGAAAAGGTTGTGGGTGAGGATTACGAGAAGCTTAAGAAAGCAATGGCTCCAGGGCAACGACTCATTGCTAGTAAGGAGCTCGCAGAGTCTCGTGACCTCACCGCTCAAGCCATTGAAGATGCCAAGGCGAAGAAAGAGACACGCGATGTGCGGATCAAAGCGGCTGCAGCATGTGCTCTAGTGGCCATCAAACATTTGCCCAAGAAGCCAAGCCCGCTCATCAAGGCCGTCATGGACAGCATCAAATACGAGGAGAACCAGGATCTTCAAAGTCGCTCGGCATCGACAATTGCAAACCTCGTCCAGTTCTTCACGGAATCTGGTCGTCGGGGCCCCGCGGACAAGGTGGTAGGCAATCTGGTCAAGTTTTCTTGCATGGAAGTGGCGGAAACTCCGGAATTCCCAGTTCACGCCAGCAAGACTGATGTGGTGCTATCGATGCAAAAAGAAGAGGATCGCGTCGACCATCCTGACGCTGCAAAATGGGCCCGTGAGGCGAAGGCAGCTCGCATAACTCGTCGCGGTGCAAAGGAGGCGTTGCAAATTTTGTCGAAGACATTCGGCGCCGATCTTCTCAGCGTCGTTCCCAGTATTCGCACTTTCATGGAGCGGCCTCTCGTGCAAGCTTTCTCCGGCGACCTGCCTGCCGAAGCCAGAGATCCCGAGAATACCTTTGGACAAGAGATTGTGGACGCTATGTCTGTGATTCGCACGATGACGCCGACAATCGATACTGCCCTCCATCCCTTCGTCATGCAGATGGTCCCGCTCGTCATCAAGGCTTTGCATTCCGAGCTGTCGGTGTTCCGGTACATGGCAGCCAAGTGCTTAGCAACAATCTGCAGTGTCATCACAGTCCAGGGCATGACAGCATTGGTCGAAAAGGTTTTGCCGTCGATCAATAACCCTCTGGACCTACATTTCCGACAAGGCGCCATCGAGGTTATATACCACCTGATCGCCGTTATGGGAGATGCAATTCTGCCTTATGTTGTCTTCCTTATCGTTCCCGTCTTAGGCCGGATGAGCGACTCTGACAACGAGATCCGGCTGATAGCAACAACTTCATTTGCGACGCTGGTCAAGCTTGTGCCGCTGGAAGCAGGCATACCAGATCCCCCAGGCCTGTCCCAGGAACTCCTCAAGGGCAGAGACCGCGAGCGAACGTTCATTGCGCAACTGCTCGATCCAAAGAAGGTCGAGGCGTTCTCACTTCCGGTTGCCATCAAAGCGGAGTTGCGGTCCTACCAGCAGGACGGCGTAAACTGGCTCAACTTCCTCCGCAAGTACCACCTCCATGGCATTCTATGCGACGATATGGGCCTGGGTAAGACGTTACAGACGCTCTGCATAGTCGCCAGTGACCATCATGAGCGAGCTGAGGAATTCTCCAAGACGGGATCGCCAGATGTCAGGCGGCTTCCCTCCCTAATTGTCTGCCCTCCCACTCTGTCTGGCCACTGGCAGCAAGAGATTAAGACCTATGCCCCGTTCCTGAGCGTCATGGCATACGTGGGACCTCCGGCCGAGCGCAAGAGCATGAAAGACAGCCTTGACAAGCCCGACATCGTCATTACTTCGTACGATGTATGCCGCAATGACGTTGACGTTCTGGAGAAGTACAACTGGAATTACGTGGTGCTTGACGAGGGCCACCTCATCAAGAACGCTAAGGCGAAGATCAGCTTGGCAGTGAAGAGGCTGGTCAGCAATCATCGGCTCATTCTGACCGGAACGCCTATTCAGAACAATGTCCTGGAGCTGTGGTCCCTGTTCGATTTCCTGATGCCCGGCTTCCTCGGGGCTGAGAAGGTTTTTGCCGACCGCTTCGTAAAGCCAATTTCTGCATCCCGCTACAACAAGGCTTCCTCGAAAGAACAAGAAGCGGGAGCACTCGCCATCGAAGCCCTGCACAAACAGGTCTTGCCCTTCCTCCTGCGTCGTCTGAAGGAAGAGGTACTCAACGACCTGCCACCTAAGATCTTGCAGAACTATTACTGCGACCTCAGCGATCTCCAGAGGAAGTTGTTCGAGGAGTTCACGAAGCGCGAATCGAAGAAACTTGCTGACGAGGCAGGTCGTGATGACAAGGAGGCCAAACAGCACATTTTCCAAGCATTGCAATACATGAGGAAACTGTGCAACTCCCCCGCTATGGTGATGAAGCCAGGTCATCCGAACTACGAGGACACTCAGCGCATTCTCGCAAAGAGCAACACCAGCCTGGAAGATGCCGCCCACGCCCCGAAAT
Source organism: Diaporthe ampelina (assembly GCA_023522825.1). Lineage (NCBI taxonomy): Eukaryota > Fungi > Ascomycota > Sordariomycetes > Diaporthales > Diaporthaceae > Diaporthe > Diaporthe ampelina. Next base: position 72,380 of record JAMFTM010000148.1, read on the forward strand.
TGACAGCGCTACGCGATCTCTTGGTAGACTGCGGCATTGGTACCGAGGGAGGGCATGATTCGAATGACCCCTTGTATCAGCCAATTAAACCTCATCGGGCGCTGATCTTCTGTCAGATGAAGGAGATGCTGGACATGGTGCAGAATTCAGTGCTGAAGGCCATGCTTCCATCTGTCACATACCTCCGTCTCGATGGCGGCGTCGAAGCCAATAAACGCCAGGACATTGTCAACAAGTTCAACAGCGACCCATCCTACGATTGCCTCCTTCTGACCACGAGCGTTGGCGGTCTGGGTCTCAATCTTACAGGGGCAGACACTGTGATATTCGTCGAGCACGACTGGAACCCGCAGAAGGATCTGCAGGCCATGGATCGTGCGCACCGAATCGGCCAGAAGAAGGTCGTCAACGTGTACCGATTGATCACGCGCGGCACGTTGGAAGAGAAGATCCTAAGTCTGCAGCGTTTCAAGATTGATGTGGCCTCAACAGTTGTCAATCAGCAAAACGCAGGCCTAGCGACGATGGACACAGACCAGATCCTGGATCTATTCAACGTAGGCGACTCGGGGCCTGGCTTGATTACCGAGAAGCCGGCCGGGGGCAGCTCGGGGTTTGAGGGGCGCGAAGAAGACATGGTGGATATCGAGACGGGTGACGTCCGCCAGCCCGGCAAGAAGGCCGCCTGGTTGGAGGACTTGGGCGACCTATGGGACAACAAGCAGTACGAGGAGAGCTTTGACTTGGACGGATTCTTGAAGACAATGGAGTAGAGTAGTAGGGGTACGGTGTGGATGCATGACAGTCTCCCGGGAGAAAGGGCTACATGGGCGTGGGAGGCCCGTCTTGGCAAAGACCTGGTCGTTATTGTTTATTCGGCTTTCATTTCATATGGGTTATTGGACTATTTCTACGGTCATGGAGCGTAGGAGCTGGGGTTGCCCTTCGGCATCAACCTGTTCGTCTATCAAGACAGCAGTAAGGAGTTTTACGGTTCTATGCAATACCACCGCACGAATCTAGACGGGGTAGTCCTGTCTGGATTAATTTATATCTGAATAAGACGTACTGTCATCATTATGCAAAGTACATTCTCGGTCATGAAGTGGCACGATCCGAGTTCAATGAGGGCATACCAAGTGACCGTGCGACGCAGAATAGGCAACTAACAGTACGAGGACAGCCTCGCCAGCGCTAACTTCCAGAATCCCTGAGCTGCAGCCCACAGGGGCCCAAGATACCCCGCCAGCCCGGATCCAATGCCCCTCCCTGCACTGCAGTTGGAAGCTTCCAGAGCCGCAACCTCTTTCCCGTAATGACATCGGACCTGTGAACATCAACTCGCTCCAGTCACATAGATCTGGAAGCGCCAGAACGACTGCCAACCACCATCCCTCAACCCACTGAACAAGGCTGTGGATTTGCTAGGCCAAAATGCCTGTTGACTACAGCAAATGGGCAAGTCGCCTCCAGCCTGACCATAGAGCCAGCCCTCCATGGTAAATTGGCAAGAAGCTAACTGATATTTATTCTGAACAGGATGCACTGGAGCTGAGTGACGACTCCGATGTTGAAGTGCACCCAAACGTGGACAAGCGATCCTTCATCCGTGCGAAGCAGAACCAGATCCACCAGGAGCGGGAGCAGCGGAAGCAACAAATCATCACCCTAAAGTATGAACGTCAGATCAACGATGCCCTGATACAGCGCATCACCTCTCTTCTAAACTCCCTCAAAGCCCACGCCGCCGATGTCGACAGTGGAAAGCGCAGCCCCGCCGAGGTCGCCTTTGCGGCCGTCATGGAGTCGGCCGCAAACCTCAAGCCTGAGGACGACACGCCACCCCCACGGCCCGCGGGCGTGCACAACGCCGAGGAGAAGCTGCCCACGTACAGCAAGATGATGGCCACGCTTCTCGACCAAGTAAACAAGGCCATGGAGGAGAAGAAGGTCAAGGACGAGGACCGGTACGCGGCCATGGTCGCGGAGATTCAAGAGCACCTAGACAAGGTCACGAACCTGCAGAAGGATCTGCACAAGAAGCTGGACGAGCTCGAGAAGGAGGAGGCCAGGAAGATCACGAGCGAGAGCATCCACACGGGCTTCGACAGCTCGCACGTGGCCAAGTCAACCCCATCGTCGTCATCAGCCGCCAAGAAGGACGACACCAAAGTTGAGCTCCTGAACCCCAACTTCAGCGCACCGGAGGCCGGTAAGGGCAGCTCCTCGGCAAAACTAGAAGATGACGATGACGAGGAGGTCGAGGCCTCGCCCGCGGCCAAGCAGTTCGCCAAGATCAAGACAGGCTCCTACAGCGAGTCCCTGTCATTCCTCGGCAAGCACCCAGAAATCCTCCAGGAAAAGGAGACGGACGGCCTGCTCATCATGGCCTTTGACGCGCAGCTCAGCAGTCAGGACGAGTTCGCCCGGCAGTGCGTGCACCAGGCCCTGCTCCTGCAGTACTGCCGCGCCCTGGGCCGGGACGGCGTCGGCCTGTTCTTCAAGCGCATCATGACCAAGGGCCACCAGGCGCAAGACGTCTTCTTCAAGGACGTGCAGGATACTTACCTCAAGATCAAAACCCGCGCCGCCGAGATTAACAAGGAGCGCGCGGCGTCTGGCTCGGGCCTGGCCGAGGGTGAGGGCGTCGAGCAGATCCAGCTACACGCCGTGGAGCCCGGCACGGTTATCAACATCTCGGTGCCGCCTGCAGATAGCCAGGACCCGGAGGTACAGGAGGCGCGCAAGATCTTTGAGGGTTTCAGCCCCGAGATGAAGAAGGCGCTTGAGAGCGGCAGCCTGGATCAGGTGAACAAGGTGCTGGGCAACATGAAGGTGGACGAGGCGGAGGAGCTGGTGGGCTTGTTCAACGAGGCCGGTGTTCTGAGCCTCGAGCAGGAGATTATCGATGCTACGACGGACCAGGGCAAGGCGGAGTGGAAGCAACTTCAGGACCAGGGGAAGGCGACGACGTCAGAGTCGCAATATGCGGATGATCCCGAATAAAAAGCGGGCTGGAGGTTACGATTGTTTATCGATTCCCGCACAAAGCATCGCACAAGTGGCATATACCGTCTAAAATATCATTCGTCGTCGGGCTGCATCGCGCTCCAAGAAAAAGTAGGAACACAGGCGGTGGGCGTACAGACCCACCGCGTGTGATCACAAATGTACCCTCAAACCCATAGTCGCCGATTCCCAGCCTGTTTCCCAAGAATATTTAGTCACCTTTGCTCAGCCGTCGTCCTCATCCTCTTCCCCGTCCTGGCCACCATCGTCATCATTGTCCATCATGTAATGGTTTCCAATGTCCCTGGGACCCTCTAGTCTTGTCTCCGTCACGAAGACTTTGGAATGTACGAACAGCCATGGCATGTTGTCGACGTGCCCTTCAACCTCCGGTATGTCATCGAACACAAGCTCCGCCGGCTCCACGTCCAGTTCCCGAGCCCTAACGCCCTCGATACTCGGAATGACATTGTCCCAGTAGTAGCGCCAGGAGTCGTAGCGCACACCTCTCGGCTTCCAGAGCTCCCGTGCCATCTTGTAGGCCTCCTGGTTTGCCATCTCCATGGTGGTAAAGGCGCCCACGTGCTCGTGCTCGTATTCGACGTCGTTCCATGAGAGCGAATCCAGGTTTCCCCCTGGCTCCGAGGGCTCCAATGTCCAGCTGGAAGCAACGGAATTGGCGTCGCTCTCGTCGCCGTCATCAACCTTCTCGGACCCTGCTTTCTCGGCCTTGGTAGTTTCAGGCTCGGGTATTGAACTTCCAAAGAGGCTATCTCTGTCATCGTCCGCCTGCTCTTTCTCTGGTGTATCTGGCTCCCTGCTTGTGTTAGGAGTAGTATTTGACTTCGGCCTGGCTCGAGAATCCTCTACCTGCTGATCAGTGGCGGCTTTCTTCTTGTTCAAAAAGACCTTCGGGATGATATTCGTGTACCACACATCGAAACGCGGGCAATATGTTTCCTTCAGCTCCTTGCGCACAAAAGTATCACTAAGGTCTAGTAGGCTGGCCATATGCCTCTCCTTCTGGACGTAACAAGTGACTTGCTTCCCGTCAGCCAGCTCTTTGATCCCCCAGAACAGCCCGTCTTTGGGCCCGACGCGAAAGTGCACGGAGACGATGTGCGAATCGTCGTATTTTTCGTTTCTGAGGATGGCTTCAGCGTGCTTGTTTGCGTCCTCCTTTGGAAGGAATTGGTCGTCTAGTCGCTTGAAGTCTGTTTCTTCGGGCTTCTTGCCTTTTGGTACCGGGTCGCTGAGCCACACAGTATACAAGTTTATGGTATCACCTGGCTCGAGGGCCTCTGCCAGAGGAATTCCACCCTTCTTGCCCTTTGGCGCAGCTGCTGGTGGCCTGTCGATTCGGTCGCTTCCAGCAGCCCCAATGTCTTCGAGGTAATCGACGGTCAGAAAGCCCTGTGATTTCTGTGCCTCCCTCTTTTGATCATTCTTCATGAATTTCTCTCTCATCTTGGCTATGCCATCTTCGATCCATTTTCCTTTGTGTTCCTCGGACTCGTTTGGGAAAATCTGGTTCGCTTCTCCTTCCAGCTGTTGTCGCTTTATGAGGATTCGTCTCTGGCGATCTTTGTCCCTCTTCTCGGCCAGCTGGGCGGCATTCGGTAATTTACGGCCAAACCGCTTCCTGTTGCTTGAATTTACCATCCGACTGCGAAATGCGAAGTTAGGTTTGCCCAGGTCAGGAGCTATAAAGTTGGCCATCTTGACCTTGCGCTGTGGAGCTGTATTTGAAGGATGATTCTCGAAGTAACGTCTTGCGTCTTCCATATCCTTCTTGCGGGCATCGAGGCTCCATTTCTGTTTAGGATCCTCGATGCGGCTGGCTGACTGGGCGACGTCGGCTTTCGAGTAGACCATACCACCCTTTCGCTTTTCATGAGCTCTGTGTACCTGCCGAGACTGTTGTGCACGAACTTCCGATATATCCTGGGCTCCTCGAACGTCTTCGTCTTGCCTCGCAGTCTCTGGACGGGCAGTCTCACTCTTGAACGACGGTTGGACTCTCGTACCGGAAGAGCCACCATGAGACCGTTGAATACCGCTGCGTGCCCAATGTCCCCATCCATTCTGAGATGCATCCATGTGTGCTTTCTCCCTCTGGTGCCTCCCAGAGCTGGCCCGCTGGGACCTTTCGGCTTGCTTCCAAGCCCGCACCATAATCTTCTTCTGTCGTCTTTCCTTTTGCGTCGCCTTGTTCTCTCGGTGTACGCGAGCATCGCTTGGCCGGTATCCCAAGGAGCCACGGTGGATATTCACCGCCGTATCTTTGCCTGTAACACTGTCTCCCTCCACAGAATGCGTCTCGGATCTTCGGGCTTGGAGCCTATTCGCAGGAGCCACCTGGCTGCCGATGTCTTCGAGAGCAGCGGCATCAGAGCTGAGACTAGAAATGGTATCATCTTGTCTGCTATGCTTCTGCCTCTTATGCGGTCGCTGACTCTTGACCACTTCACAAGGCTGGGACGAGTTCACGACTCCAGAGAGGCCAGTTCTCCTCTTACGGTGAGGGGTCCCGGGTTCTTCGGACACTGCTCGCCGAGGAACAGGTTTACTGGAAGGTTTCACGTCGACTTGGCTCTGTCTCTTTGTTGAATCCCGCTCTTTTTTCGGCGTGCGTTTGTGTTTCTCCGGATTCTTCACTGGGCCGAATTCCTTCTCCAGGTCAACATTGAGGATTCGGGAGTTTGCGTCGTTGACCGACTGCTCCTCGTGTTGAATTGTTACGCGTTTGTTCTGTTGAGACTTGGGTCTCCCGTCCTGTTGAGGTCTTGCGGCGCCAGCATCGTCCACACGATATTTGCGATTGAACCAAAGGTCACCGAAAGCTGGCTTCAGGGACTTGGAGCCGAACACAGGGGCAAGGGCTGAGGGTGCTAAATGGATTCCGCTGGGTTTGTGTTGGGAAGTCGGAGGGTCACCAGAATTATTCTTCCGCTTCCTGTTGCGGGCAAATACGGTGGCCAAGTCGTCTGATGAATCACTGTCTTCATTCTGTTGGTTTCTCGGGCTCAGGTCGCCGGGATCAGTAGGGTTGGACTCCGTCTGCGCGGCGTCGTCCGTCCGTTGCGTGTTCGGACTAGACTCCCCAGAGTCAGTTGTGTTTGACCCAACCAAGGTTGAGGACTCATCCTCCACCTTCACTTCTGGCCTCGGAGAGGCATGGTCAGATGGGTGTGAGTCGTCCACCGAGGTCAGATCTATTGGCTCCCGGGAGCGCACGTCGATGTCATCCAATGTCAAGTCGATCACGGTGTCCATCAGGCCAGGAGATCTCCAAGGCGGCATATTGCTGGCGGTCGGGTCTCTGTACTATAGTCCTGGCTTGTCAGGGCAGACGAACGAAGTTGGCTTCTAGATGAGATCGAAGGAAGACGGGCACGTCTAGGGAAGGTTAACCAGATGATTAAACTTACCAGCAGAAACAGTAGCTGCCAACCTTTGATTAACTAGTGACTCAGAGCCGTGAGAGACCGAAGACATGGAAACCAGTAGGAGCACTGGTATTGGCTTAATGTGTGCCAACTTGCAAAGTCAAATCGAGTGGTGCTTCGGGCCTAAGTGGATTGGGGGAGGTTGTAAACTGAGAAGAGGGCAGCCCACTTATCCGACCGTCTGAAGTATCTGTGCGAGTAGTGGTTGCTCACAGGTACGTACTTGGTGATTCGCAGAACTGCAAATGTATCAATTCTGCTTTGTGGTGAAGAAGTGGCAGAACCGACAAATGTGTGCAGTGGATGGGTAGGGCGAAGTTTGGGTGTTTCCAGAACTTCACAACAAATGTGGGGGAAGGATAAAGGATTGAGGGTATTGATTTCAGTAAAAAAACCATGAAGGGGTTACTACTGGTGTCAAATACTGCAGTAAATGCTGGATATGAACTTGAAATGGTTCCTTCCACAGTTCGTGTTCTTGAGGACGTGTGACTGGGCTTCCTCTGCGTGTCTGTGATCTTTGTGTGGCTCCTGGGGAGGACCTCGGAAGGAACTGTTTTCGTGAGAGGAATTTTTTTTTGGGGGGGAGGGGGTGTTTCAGGACGAAGTTGATAGGCAGAATCTGACGACCACTCTCAGAACGTGATGTGTTTGTTGAAACAGCCCACCATGATGAGGGACAGTGGTGTTGGTCTTGTTACATATGTGCCTGCCTAAGAGAGTTCTTCATGATTCAGAGCCCGGATCTTTGGAGAAGAGTGCATGGAGAACCTTATGATTGGTCCTCCAAACCAAAAATCTAGCACGAACAAATATTTTGCTAAGCAAGAACTTCTGAAAATGGAAATTAGCATAAATGAGAGCAATCACATCCATGGATGTCTTCGTACTTGAAGGCATGTGCTCACAGAATAAGAGGAAGATGATCATCAGGCGGTCTTCTAGATGAGTTGTTTCATGAGGCATGTCTGAAGAGATTTTTCCATGCATTTGGACTAATGCGATCGAGAGCAATTATTTCCCATCCAGACGTTTTGAATTTTGACAAAGATAATAAAGGTGGAATGAGCCGAGAATAAAACGGTCATCACCAATTACTACATAAATACCAGGCTCTTCTATTGCCTTTGAAGATTCCATACACCTTGGAACCTATTGCGGGAAGAACTATTTGAGAAGCTGCTTATGCGACTCATGGCATGGCACGGCACCTTGATTTTCTAGAGGCATGGCACAGATCGATGTACCTGTGGAAGGTGATTTGGGCGGGCTATTGCTACTTGTCAACCCATTTTCTGTAGAAGTCCTTAAGTGCCACTGCTTGGAAGTTTCTGCATAAAACATGCGAATGTTCTTGAGCCCAAAAGCTTTAATATCAAAACTGGTAATCTCGAAATCGGCCCTCCACTCAGAAGGGGTGATCATGTGAAGACGACAACAAATGTGGTTCTACGTGTGATATGCTACAGAAAACGAGAGAAACAGGGCAAATCTTGCAAGCGCCACAGCCTTGAGGTGCCTTGATAAGATCGACATATGGCGTGCCAGACTGATGAGCTCACATCTTGTATGCACAGAGCGGCTTCACAGCTGTAAAGCCAAAGCACACACACTTTATCGTAACACTGCCACATCTTCGGGAACTAATATGATATTATACGAGAGGCCCTGTGAGTGGCCCACCTACCTCTCCTGTAAAATCATAGGAAGTTCCCCTAGGAGTTTGGGACTTATCTCACAGGAGGTTTGCCTACAGGAGGTTAGCCTTAGTGGTTTCTCCTACAAGAAGTTCTCCTACGGAGGGCGGATTCCGCAGAAGGTTGGGAGAATAGATGTCATGGACACGCAGCAGACATCCAGTGGACACCCGAGAAAAGCTCACTGGCTTCCAAGGCTATCATCTCAACCAAGAGAAGCCATTGGCCCGTCTATCTCGTGTACAGTGTTGTATGACGAGGAAATGACTGGTAAGATATCTTCCCAAGAGGCGAACATGGGAATTCTCCCCCGCAGCATCACTCCGCACCTGGGCTGTGAATGACTATTCAAATGGTTGGGGCTGGATGGGCACAGATGGCGCGGGATTTGCAACGGGTATGGCTACCGGGCATAGCGTTCGCATAGTTCAATGCGCCAAGGCTGGGCCAGACAATTGGATGTCTCTCGAGTCTGACTAGTTTTGCAGTATTGGAAGAGTCATCATAGGCTTCCACAACGAGCCAAACGTCAATAGCTCTAGATCAGCTTTCATTTCTGGATCATTGGATACCATCTACAGCCCGCAGGAACTTTTCGCCACTCTATATCAAATGCGTGTAGCTCATGTCCAGCAAAATCCATCGTCTACAAGAACACTTCCAGGTTGAACTCCAGCGCCGACACGGGGTATCTTATCTTGATTAGTCGATTGCCACATTGATCAAAGCGTTTTGACACTCACCTGATGTCAAAGGCCTCCAGCACAGTTGGGTCAAGAATGCCGAACTGGCCAATCTTCTGGGTCTTGCCTCCAAGTCGGAGGTAGATGGAAGCAGCATGACCGTGGAAGAAAGTGGGCTCATCCGTCTCCTCGATCCAGTAGCCGTCTTGTTTTGAGGGTTCCTGGACGACCTGGAAGTCGATGCTCTTTCCCTGCAAAGCCTCCTCGTGCGTCAAGAAGGCCGTCCGCAGCATGAGCAACAGGCGGTCCAGTAGGCCGTGCACCTCCTCGAACCCAGACGTCTTGCCGCAGAAGCAAGCCGCGAAATTCCTCTGGTTTCGGGCCTTGCACTCCGCAGACTCGTCCTTGAAGGCAACCTCTGAACATTCGAAAATCTTGATGGGCAGGGCCTTGCCCTTGTTCTCTCGAATCGTCTTGAGAAGGCCAGGCAGCAGAGACGTGCGGACCACTTGGTACTCTGCCGTCTTCGGGTTGGCAAGCCGTACTGCCTTTCCGTCGTCTTTCCTGTTCAGATATGTGTAGTTCTCGTCAAAGGAGCAGAGAATGAGAGGCAAAACCTCCGTCCACCCTGCGAAAGCCGCCTCGAAACGTACAATGTCGGCAAGTTTTTGAATCGGCATTGCGGCACCGATTGTTGCCGACCTGTGTGGTGTTGATCTTGGAAGGTTATTGTAACCATAGCAAATGGCCAGGTCTTCCATCACATCGCACTGGTGAAGCACATCTGCTCGTGTTGGCGGAACAGAGACTTCTATCAAGTTCTTGTCCTTGCTGGACGGTTTTGCAGCGTATGCCATCTTGGTCAACAACTGACATATCCGCTCCGGGGTCTCGTCCAGGCCAGTACAGCTCTTGAGGTAGTCGACCTCGGTCTCGATGACCTTAGGAGTGAGATCTGGGAAGGTGCGCGACCTCTTTTCGTCGTGCTCATAGATAACCTTCACCGGCTCGATAGTGAAAGGCTCGGCACAGTACATGGAGAACATGGTCACCATCATGTTCGTGACGATTTCCAGCTTCGTCTCGTCGGTCGCGGTGAGATCGATGAAGACATTCTTGGTCTTTGGCGAAATTTTGGAGTGTTCGCCGTTGATGATTGGGGGCATGGACAGCACGACGTTGTTCGCATCCAGCATCACAGGGTAGACGGGAGCGTCCCTGATGATGGGGAGGTATTTGCCGAGATGCTTGTCCTTTTCGTAGAATTCCATGAGTTCCGCACCAGTCATGGACTTTTGCTGGTTCAGGGGAATGAACTTGATATCATTTGGTGGTAGGGCATCGTACACAAAGGGGCCCTGGACCGTGTCGAGGTCGTGCGTTCCAATAGCCACCAGCGTCCGTTGACGGGCCAGGTTCATGTGCAACTTGTCCTGTAGCGCGATGAAGGACTCGTAACTCTGTTGGGTGAAGGTGATGTTCCTCAAGATGGCACCGGCGGCGTAAGGACGGACTTTCTGCGTGTCGGGCTTGATCGTCAGGGTCTGTACTTTGCCGTCCTTGGGCTCGACGACGCGGTAATTCGGGATTGGAGATTTCTCGCGGAAGATGTTGAGCATCAGCTGGATTCCTTCGAAGCACAGCATGTCATAGCGGTTGGCCTGCGCGTGCGGTCAGTCTCGGGGCGTGTTTCAGTGTCGTGGACCGCGGGGGAGGTATACCGGAATCTCTGGACTCTTCGTTAGAAACCGTGCTTCGCAAAATAATGTTTACTCCAGAACTGACCGATCTTGAGCTCCGGAGGCACGCCTTCCGGGCGCTCGTCCTCCTCTGTGTCTTCATCGAGCTCTATTCCAAATTCGAAACATAGGTCCTCGAATTCCTCCTTGGTGAACCTGCAAAACCCCAGTGTGAGCCTCTTGTCTTGGACGTGGGGTTTGGTTAGACTGGCGGGACTGCAAGCTCACTTCTGACCGAGTGCCTCGTAAAGGGCGTACTTGTCCACGGCAATGGTAGGCATAGTGGCGAGCGTGTATGCGACCAGTGCGCTGGTCAGAATGAGTGGGTGTGGTGACAATGGAGACAGTGAACGTTGGGTGTTGTTGGAGGGCGTCACGAAATTCCTATGCAACCAGCTTGCCCAAAGTTGAGTCAGAGCGGCGGGCAAGTCTAGGAATTTTGGAGGGGTGACTGCAGCTCAATTGAAAGGCCCCCCCTCCTCGGCGACATCCCCACTACCTCTTAAAACCAGGGGTAGTTTCACCCCTAACCCTGACCAAGTGCTCCCATGAGGTGCTCCAGATACGGACATTGTCCAGTGTGACTCTACCAAGACTATTTGCCACGGTATAGAATGCTATATTACAAGATTGTATGCAACGATACTGTCAAATTTAAGAGTCTATGCTTTTCAGAGAATTTTGAGAACTCAAAGAGGCGTGGAGAAACCGAGAGGCCAAGCCGTTATATGGGTCGCAGAAGAGCCTCACCGTGTCCACCCCGGCGACAATGTCGGCCGCCGACAGGGTTGCTGGCAGTGAACATAGAGGTAGGAATTATAAGAATTTCTTCGTTGCAACCGCAGTAGCTACTACGTCTGTTTGAGATTCTCTCTTCGTGATTTCATTACCAACATGTGAACGAAGTACCGAGTAGTAAATACTTGGTCTTTTTCAAGGCGAGTGGTCGGTCTACCTGGGAGATCTGGTACCGAGCACCCATTGCAGCGAACCACAGGGTCATATCAGCTTCGCTTGGGGTGATCGAATTGGCTTTGATAATGGATGAGAGACAACATAGGCTTCGGCCAGTGACATGCTTCGAGATCTACACAAGGTCTTGTGCGCCAGAACAAAGCATACTGGAAAAGTGCCTCACACAAAATGTAGCTACAGCAACTCTGCACCGCTGTGGCGGAAAGCGTTCTCGGGCGTACCCAGATGGAGTACTTGGATCTAGCGCCAGGATACTGTGTGTTAGCTTGTACCTGGGCTCCCAGCGTGTTGGGTGGATTGTTAGCCTGCCCCGGTTTCCTGATGAGACTGACTGACTGCCTGCGAGGAGGGGGTAGGGAGCGGCCAGCTGCCACCTTGGAAGGGCCTGCCCACAGTGCACCAGTGACCGGTTGCTGGCTGCACAACAATGCCATCAATCACAGAGAGCTCCCCCCTTCATCAAACCTGACTTCATCCCACCAACCCCCTAAAAGCTCCCGTATCACCACCACGACGCCCACAGAAGCCATCGCCCGGCCTCCGTATCACGATTCCGAACTACCGCCCCGATCTAGTCTGATTTGTTTCGGGCTCGACAACGGCAGCCAGCCCACAGCACCGATCCAACGAAGCCCTGGGAACTGCTTCGCTCGGGCAGATTGAGGCGACGCCGTCAGGACAGGAATCAGCTGCAAAAGTCGGTAGCTTAATTACATCACCCCTCGCACCGCACGCGATCAGGCCTTCCTCGCGCTCACACTCACCAGCCTCCCAACATCCATCCCACTGTCCACCGACCACCCGGCGAGCATTGTCATTGCCTAAATCGCTCGTCATGGCTGACGCGCCGAATGCGAACGATGAGCTCTACCCCATCGCCGTGCTCATCGACGAGCTCAAGGTACGCAGCACACTCCACCCCGCACGCATGCTTGCCCATCTACGCTCCTGTGACCCGGCTGATTCAATACGTAGCACGACGATGTTATCCTCCGTCTCAATGCAATCCGACGCCTCTCCACTATCGCCCTCGCCTTGGGCGCCGAGCGCACTCGGGAGGAACTGATCCCCTTCCTCGATGGTCTGCGCCCTCTTCCCCTTCCAACGCATGCCTTTGTACGGCTTCTCTAACACCAATGCAGAGTCTGTCGAGGACGAGGACGAGGTCTTGGTTGCGCTGAGCGAAGAGCTCGGCAACTTTATTGAATACGTCGGCGGGCCTCAATGGGGCCACGTCCTGCTCTCCCCTCTCGAGAACCTCGCTGCAATCGAGGAGCCCGTCGTGAGGGACAAGGTAGGCTTCCCATCGCCACCGTCAGTGTGTTCTCCGATCCTAACTACCTTCGCAGGCCGTCGAGTCTCTCAACAAGATCTGCGCCGATCTCTCCTCGCAGCAAGTCGAAGAATACTTCATCCCCCTAACAATCCGACTCTCTAAAGCCGACTGGTTCACGTCAAAGGTGTCAGGATGCGGGCTCTACACCAGTCCCTACTCGAAGGTATCACCACCAATCCAGCAACAGCTTCGCCAGCAATTTGGGCAACTCGTCCACGACGAGACCCCCATGGTGCGCCGCCAAGCCGCCACCAACCTTTCAAAGTTCGTGAAGGAGATGCCAGCCTCGATTGTTGTGGAGGAGATGATACCCATGTTTCAACACCTTGCGCAGGACGACCAGGACAGCGTGCGCTTGTTGACAGTTGAGGTTCTTATTGCCGTCGCCGAAGTTGTTCCGAAGGAACAACAGTCAAGTCACGGCGTCCTTCTCACCTCTCTCCGGAGCCTCATAGAAGACAAGAGCTGGCGGGTCAGGTACATGATTGCGGATCGGTTTGAGAAGGTGGGTTCAACGCGCTATGCTTTTCTGTCTGGTAGTGGTTGCTGACTCTGATTTAGATCGCCAAAGCAGTCGATGAAGAGGTCGTAGCAAGGGACCTGGTGCCCTCATTTGTGAAGCTGCTCAAAGACAACGAGGCTGAGGTGCGGACGGCAATCGCAGGGCAAATCCCAGGATTCTGTGCCCTGGTTGAGCGGACGACATTGCTCAATGATATCCTGGGCAGCATCGAGGACTTGGTCTCGGACAACTCCCAGCATGTCCGTGCCGCTCTTGGTACTCAGATCAGTGGACTGGCTCCCATACTTGGCAAGCAAGAGTACGTTTACAGAGAAAACCCGCTTATTGCTACGTTCGTGCCATGCTGATTAAAACCTTAGGACTATTGATCATCTTCTGCCCATGTTCCTTCAGATGCTCAAGGATGAGTTCCCTGAGGTCCGCCTCCACATCATTTCGAAGCTCGAGCTTGTCAACCAAGGTTAGTAATTCCACGTCGATTCTTCTGACTCGGCGCTAATATTCATAGTCATCGGGATCGACCTGCTGTCACAATCGCTGCTTCCAGCCATTACGCAGCTTGCGGAGGACAAGCAGTGGCGCGTGCGCTTGGCTATCATCGAGTACATCCCGTTACTGGCAAGCCAACTTGGTGTCAAGTTCTTCGATGAGCAGCTGAGTGCCCTCTGTATGGGCTGGCTCGGTGACACTGTCTTCTCCATCCGTGAGGCAGCGACACACAATCTGAAGAAGCTCACAGAGGTCTTCGGTGTGGAGTGGGCGAGTGAGGCCATAATTCCTAAGGTGATGGCTATGGGCAATCACCCGAACTATCTCTACAGAATGACCACCTGTTTCGCTATTACGGTATGAACCCAATCCCTGATTCAGGAATCCCAAACTTGGCTAATATCGCTCTCGAAGACCCTGGCGACTGTTGTCAGCATGGATGTCATTGCCAAGTCAATCCTGCCCATGCTTGACAAGCTCGTGGTTGATGACATTCCCAACATCCGATTCAACGTCGCGAAGACGTATGCGGTGCTCATCGACGTTCTCCAGCGTCTGCCCGACGAAGGCACCGTCTACCAGCTCGAGAAGTCCGGTGAGACCAAGACACCGTCCCCACAGGGCCAGGAGCTCATCCAGCAACGTGTGATTCCGAGCCTGGAAAAGCTGCAGAAGGACGACGATGTGGATGTTCGCTATTTCGCGACAACGGCTGCTGCGGTTGTGACGGGTTCGGGAGGGGAGCCCATGAACACCTCGCCCTAGAATGGGGATCACTCTGCTGAATTGACAATATGCGTGAGGCCGAAGCAGCTCATGTCTTGACTCTTTTTACAGAGGGGCCAGCCCGCTCGATGTGGGTCCCTGGCCTTTGATTTCGTCCCCATCCCCTGATTACATACAGCGTTTCGCCACGGGAAATCCAAAAAAATACACTATTAGAAGACGGGATCAGGCATAAAGGAGCATCAACGATTCCCCGAAGTATCATGCTTTGCGGTCTTTTGCAGGCCTCCGAACTCCACGGGCTTCAAATGGATATCAGCAGGGCAGGCTGTACGGGTGGTCTATGTGGGAGCCTTGGCCTTGAATAATGTAGGACTACCCTGGAGCTTCGAGCCCGACCAGAGGAAGAGACCCCATTTAGCACACTTAGCACGTCGATGAATTACGCACGTATCGTCCAAGATCTGCCAATGCCTCCATTCAATATTGCTTGCTGTTGGGTATCTATTAGATTTGCTGCATCCGCGCCCACCTGCTTCGCGCCTCCTGAGCCGTGATGTTTGCACATGAAAACAGAGCGTCTGCTCTTGCCCACGTCATCTCCTCTGGAAGCACAGCGTGCTGATGGTCTGCCCCTTGACCCCGCCAAAGCTGAAGCTCGGGTACTCGACTCGACCGACCCTCACGAACCTCCCGCCGCCCTCGACGTCGGCGCTCCCCTCGCCGAACCACCCCTCGAGCTCCGCCTCGGTCCAGTTGCAGCTGGTGACGAGGAACAGGCCCCCGGGCCGCACGAGCCGCAGCACGCGCGCCTTGTACCCCTCGCTGACCCGCCGCCCGCGCACGTCGGCCTCGTCGCTCAGAGATATGGCGTCGAATGTGCCCTTGTCGTGCACCACGTCCCACCCTGTCCCCTGCGCCCCTAGCAGCACGGCATCGTAGGGCCCGCGCAGGACGTCCCACTCGGCGAACTCAACCTCCTCATCTGCTTCGCCTGCTACGGCCCCGGACTGCGCGATCTGCCGCGCCAGCGCCACGCTCTCCCCGCTGTAGTCGACGCCCAGGCACCGCCCGCGCCACCCTTCCTCGCGCAGCGCGAAGAGCAGGGACCCGTTGCCGCAGCCGAGGTCGAGGAAGGATGTCGACTGCTTGTCCAGGGCCACGTCCTCCGCTTCTGTGGTTATAGTGCCTTCCTCCACGTCCTCGAGAAACTGGAGCAGCTTCGCCTCGGCGTCCGAGTCGTCGAACCAGACCGTGCCGCGGTCGTTGGGGTCGGAGGCGTTGTTCACGAGCTCGCGCTTGTAGAGGTTGTCCCAGCTGTTTGTTTTGGTTTGCGCCTTTGGATTAGCCTTGCGGGACGGTGTGGCGTTGCGTTTGCGTTGTAGGGCCCCGGCGGTAGAGTATTGTGGGAGAAAAGATTATGTACGCGACTCACTATTCTTTGGTGCCGAGTTCGGACGGCTCCAGGTGGTTTGGTTTCGAGGGCTGATCGTCTGCCATCTTTTGTGGAATTTGCGTGTAAACCTGGTCAGTTCTGGTCAATGGGTTGGGTTGTTCACGTCCAAGACGGGAAAGTATGGGACGAAAAGCAACATATTCTGCCGTGACGGCCGGCGTAGGCAAGCTGCAGGTTGGGCAAGTCCATGATGGCGGGGCATATCCGAGAAGGGTAGGCGGTGATTCTGATGCGCAAGGATGGCTGCTCGAGATTCTGTGAAGCTCGACGGGAGACCAGAGAGCTTCTGGGAGCTAGCACTACTGTATTTTACTAAACTACATGTGAGGCTTTTGGGTGCAGCTCACTATTTAGATAAGCTGACGGAACGCAACGCAATCTTCAAAAACACCAAGCACAAATGTCGCACGAGTCAAAAGAGGATCACGCCCAACAAAGGGTTTGGAGCTTCGTGCTGCTTGTAATTTATCGACAAGTTTTTGACATAGATGGTGGAGGGTCATCCCCACCGTACATAAGGAGCTGACCCAGGGGATCGAAGCAATAACTTGGTCCCCGTCCCTGGCCAGCAAGACCTCTAGGCATTTGGAGGAGACCGCATAGGGTCGACTCGGATACCTGTGTTGGCCATCTCGCTGGCTGGGGCTTTCTTTTCCGGCTAAGCTTCCGGGCCTCCACATCCTTGTTCCACGTGCCAAGCATGAGGGCACATCTTTACGGACACAAGAACCCGTACATTGCGAGACCGTATTTGCCGTTCTTGCGAACGGCCATGATCTCGATGGTCACGCCTGATCTTTCGCATCTCTGCAAAAGGTCCTGTAGTCCTCTCATCGAGAGAGCCTTCAACCCAACGTCCACACCGGCGCCTTGACGAGCACCTGTCGCCCTCGAACCTCGACGGCAAGGAAGCCGGCGAACCGCAACTTGTTGCTGTCCTTTGGAGGCAAAGCTAATGTCGTTGTCGAGTCAGTACCTGTGATGGAGGGCGCAGTCGAATGTTTCCGACCGGACTGTTGAGAAACCGAGGCAACGCTACCCTTGCGGCTACTGCTGCCAGGAACAAGCACCGATGGGGCGTTGCTGAGTAGACTTGAAAGAGTTGAACTTGCTGACATACCGGCTCTGGACTTGCTGCTGCGCTCTTTGCTGCTGCTCTTCTCACCGCCGCTGTCCTTGCCATTTTCTTCTCTCGAGTCCGCATCTCCGTCGCTGTCGGCGGGCCTCGTCTCGATCGGTGGGAGTGGTGCCTTCTCGACTTCCATGATGTTTGGTTGTAGGTTATCCTGTGGCAGGGGGTAAATGATTGCCACGTCCCGACTCTCCATTGGCAGGTTCGCTGCTATGCTGACGGCGAGCTCTATAATCATGCTTGCGCTCCCGTCAACACCGGCTGGGGGAGGCTCTGTGAGATGCTGGAAGAGATATGCAGTTAGATTGGACGTGGCTTTTCGAATGAAGTCTGAACGGTGCTCAGAACTCTCAGCCGAGTTCAGCACGTGTTGCAGGCCGTCCAGCGTCGTCATCCTCCAGCTCACGACCTTGGATGTCAGTGCGTCGTGCTCCTCCTGGCTGGTCATGGTATAGTTGCCACGGCGGATGTTCTGCTCGATTTCTTTCAGCTGTCTGCTGAGCTCAGGATCGAGCCCAGGGTGAAAACAGCCGTGAAATATCTCCTCCACTATCCATCTGGTGATGACAGCACGGCCAACTGCAGTCATCTCCTGCTTGCCCGTCTTCAAAGCATCTGTGCTGACGTAGCTCTCCAACCAAGATGGGACCGAAGCCCAGTCTTTACGAATGTTGAAGGACAGGTTGTTGATGGCTCCGTTAAGCCTGTTGAACCTTGTCATGTACTCATTGTCGTCCAGCGCCGTCCGGGATTGCGTGATCCTCTGGTTGGCGACTGCATTCTGAAGCTGCTCCACCTGGCCATTCAGTTGCTCGATCTGGGTCTTGCCATCGAAATACAAGCGCTTAACATTTTTGTACTTTGTCACTGCGGCGAGACTATTGTTAGTATCTTTGACTCGTCGTTACATCTGAGGGAAGAAGACGTACGCAAATCTTTAAAAGCCTTCTCGGGATCTTCTGATGGCTGTGGGCTATTGCGACCTTGCTCTGCAGAACCTTCAAACTGCTGTTGTTGCTGCTGTCGGTCTTGGATGGTGCTCTGACGGAAGCTAGGGTTCGGGCCGGATGCGCCTTGGGGACCCTGTGGAGCCGATGGCAGGGTATTCATGCTGTTGGAGGGCTGCTGACTGTGCCTGTAGCCAGGTGGGGGCCCGGGGGGGATATCGCCGCGGAGACTCTTTTCGGTTTCCTGAGACCGTCTTGTCTGAGGCGGCCCTCCTTGTGGAGCCATACCCTGTTGGCTGTGGTGCTCTTGCTGCTGGCCGTCCGGCGACGACGTCGACGACTGCTGCTGCTGTTGATGCAGCTGTTGACTATGCGGCTGCAGCGAGGTCGACCGGGAAGGAAAGTCTTGTGCCGAGTACCTCACAGCAGGGGAGGTTGCTGTGGATTGGACGTTCGAGGAAGAGAGCAGGTATTCACCCTCGGTGGCAGGGGACTCATGCGACACCTGAGATATTGTCTCGGGGTTGCGATGTTGTTCGGCACCCAGGTGGCCAGAGTACACAGGCTGGCTCCCTTCGGTCTGTACCTGCCTCTGGGGGGAGTGGGATATGAATTGGTACTGTCGGGTGGCTGGATCGAAGGCGACCTGACCAAGCTGCTGCTGTTGATCGGGCGTCAGCTGGGTCTGGATGTGAATCTGGCCGTGCGGGTGGATGAAGCCGCCGTCGTCTGAATAGGGCGAGCTGTCCTGGCCGGTAGGGACACGACGAAGAGTGGGCAGCTGGAACTCGTGAGGATTCTGCAATTGCGAGGTGGTCAGTCAGATTTGCGCTCCCCGCACGCAGCACGCAGGCGAGTTGGGAGGACAGGAGGTTAGTTATGCTTACATTTTGCAGGGGCGAGGGCTGGGTCTGGGGCCCCGGGGACTGCCAGTCGGCGGGCTGCTGGTCGAGGGAGACCTGAGACGGGCCGGTCCGCAGGGCAGGTGGGTTGCTGATGCGCTTGGATGGGCGGCGGGCAAGGCCGGCGGTGTTGTCGTAGGTGTGCTGGGAGTGGGAGGGCTGGTGGTGGGGGTGGTACTCGGGGCGGGCCTGCTGTTCAGCCTTGTTGAGATTGGGAGCTCCGGCGAGGATGTTCTTGATCAATCGGCGCGTGGACCTCCTGGACTCGACGGGGGCCGGTGGGTTTTGTTGTTGTTGTTGTTGTTGTTGTTGTTGCTGCTGCTGCTGCTGGTGGAGTTGCTGCTGCTGTTGCTGTTGCTGATGCTGGTGGTGGGGCTGCTGGTGGTGAAGCTGCGGGTGGTAAGCGAGGGGTGGTTGAGGGGGGGTATTACTGTAGGGTCTGGAGAGGTCTTCGAAAGAGGAACCGAAGGAGGGGTTTGGCTGGACGGGGGTGGCTACTTGGTGATATCTCTGAGACTGCGACCTGGCAACAGCATCTGCGAATTCATGCACAGCCTTGCGTACCCGCGCGTCAGGCACGGGAGGGCTGGCGGTGTTGAGGGGGTGCAGCTGGTGCAGCTGGGACTGGTGGTGGGACGAGGACGAGGACGACAAGTTGTTGTTTGGGCCCGAGGAGGCGGCGGTGGGCAGGGAAGAGTAGAGGTGAGATGATGACGGCGGCAGCTGGGGCGGTGGTTGGCTGGCAGCGCGCAGGTCCTGGACAAAGGATTCTGAGGTGGTGGTGGAGGGCCCCGAGGCTGACGAGGGGCCTTGGTTTGGTTGCACGCCGACCTGATGGGTTTGGGACTGGGAGGACTGGGAGGACTGGGACTGGCCCTGGGGCTGGGCTGCCTGATGACCGTGACCGGGACCGGGACCGGGTTGGGCGCCAGCAACGCCGGAAGGGGAAATGCCCTGGCCGGCAGCAGCAGAGGCAGAAGAGGCAGAAGCAGACAGAGAGGCAGAGGCAGAGGCACCCCCAGCGGAATCCGTGCCAGCAGCAGCTTGGGAGGAGCCAGAAACGGCGGCGGGCCCAGCCGATTCAACCAGGTGTTGTTGAGATCGGTTGTTTGGTTTGGCTGAGCGACCGAAAGGCATTATCATAATAAAGAAGACGGGGGAGAGGGCGGGCGCCGGCAGAGACAGGCGGCCCTTTATTTAGGAAACACACTGCCTCCTGGCTGCTTTTGGTCGTGCGCTGCTGGAGCTGGTGGTGCTGGAGCTGGAGCTGGAGCTGGTGCTGGTGCTGAGTTGCGTTGCGTTGCAATGCGTCGCAGTCAGTCCAGTCCGTGGTAGTAAGTCAGTCGCAGTGATGGCTGCTTCTGCTTCGTCTCTTTTTTTTGCTCCCCTGCTGGCTGCTGCACTGCGCGCTCTGCCGTCCGACTCCAGCTAAGCTCGAGGACAAAAAGAGGTCGAGCTCCCCCTGCCTCTCCACACACAGAGAGAGCGGACGGGGCAGGTCAGACCAAGCCCAAAGCCGAGGCAAGGTAAGGCCAGGCCAGGCAAGGCGACGCAGAGCAAGGCAGGGCTGGGCAGAAAGCGAGGGCAAGGCAGAGCAGGGCAGAGCAGGGCAGCACGACTCGAAGCAAGCAAGGCGTGGCCAGGATGGCTGTTGTCACTGTCTTGTCACTCGCTCGCTGCTCCGCTGTGCTCTCACTCGGCGCCAGAGATCCGAGCGCAGCGCGACAGACGGGATTCTGGGACGGGGTCTCGTGCGTGTGAGGCTTAGATATGTGATGGGTGAGATAGGATGGAGGAAAGAGGAGAAGACGAATAGGAGGCAGGTTGCGTCTGCTGCACCTGGCAAGGCAAGCTTGAGGGCCTGCTGAGCAGCTCGGGGAACTGGGCCGCCGGGCTGGGCTGGACGGGGCAGAGGATAATGTCAGTCAGGAACGGGTTCGGGACAGGATGGGATAGGATAGGTGCATGCAATAGGCAGGCAGGGTAGCAGGAGGGATCGGTGGCTCGTTGGTGATACCCGGGCTCTGCAGTATGAGAGAGACAGACGTTGCCGCCTCCTCACAACCATCCGTGCCTGAGCCTGAGCCTGGATATGATGAGCCTGATGAGCCTGGTGGGCTAGCTAGCTAGCTATGAGCCCGCACCGGGCTGCGACAAGAAACCTGCAGCCGTTGGTGTGCTGATGAGGGTGTGTGTCTGTGTGTGCCTCCTGCCCGCCCCGGTGGGGAAATCTCACCAGACACAACAGCAGCGCAGCAGCAGGGAAACTCAATCAGGCCCGGAAGAGCTAGGCGGGCGGGAGAGCGAGTATAGCGGGTGCATGGGAAGAGGAGTGGCGCCCTGCGGATGTCCATTGAGACGCCATGCCCAAAGAGGAGCACTTTTATTGCCTGGGGGCAGTGCAGCACCATGAGGAAATCCTCTGCAGTCGACCGCCACGGGACCAGACCTCATCAGACCTGCACCAGGTGCCACCAGAACCTCATTCATTGTCCAGCCTCAGCCCGGGCTGCTGCAAGTTCCCCCCCACCTAGGGTGCGCATGGAATAGCCATGTCGCAATGCATGCATGTGTGTATGTATGATACGGCAAGGAACGTGGGGTAGGGAAGGGGATCGGCCGCAGGAAACAGAACACGACAAAACACAATACACGCATAGTAACTGACAATTAATGCTTGGGTGTCGTACCTTGGCTAAACCGGTGGTATGTGCTGCAGCGATGGAACCTTTCTGCTGTGTTAGAAGCAAATCCATGTGTTTCATCTGGTGTATATTGTACTCTGGAGGAAACGTTGAACCGAACCAATGCAGGCGGATATGCACAAGCCAAGCCACAGTCTCCGTTGCTTTACTCGAGCAGTGAAAGAGAGTACGTAGTATAGGCTGTGGGGCCAATGGGGAGAAAAACAACGCAAGGCCACCATCAGACGCTCATCACAGGAGACTGTAGGCACTTGAGGTAGCACTCGGTTGGTTGCTTGAGAAAAAAAAAAAAGTGTGTGGGTGTGGATGTGCCAGTCTGCCAGTGTGCGTGTTGGAGAGTGAAGGAGTCAGCAGAAACGGGGCCAGGAAGAAGCCCGTTATCACCACTCGAAGGATGGAAATTAAACCATACACAGCAT
The DNA here is from genome assembly GCA_023522825.1 of Diaporthe ampelina. NCBI lineage: Eukaryota > Fungi > Ascomycota > Sordariomycetes > Diaporthales > Diaporthaceae > Diaporthe > Diaporthe ampelina. Next base: position 94,567 of record JAMFTM010000148.1, read on the forward strand.
GGGACGAGAGGCAGAGTCAGCAACAAGTGCCCCCCGGGTGAAGCATCCCCCACTTCCAGTCCCCCTTGCACTGCATGCCTGGCTCATCTGCACTCATCCTCCCCCCTCTGCTCCTCAACCAGCATGTCAGTTTGATCAACGGGCCAACAGGCATCTAACAGTCCACTATCTCAACGGCCAAGCCAGGGGTTAGTTGTTGTTGGTGAGCAACTGCTACCGTTGCAGGCTGTGTAAGCTGGTAGGCTACCAGGCTACTTGATAGATCGCCCGCCCAGCGCCAATCTTGCCTTGTCTTGGTCTCGGCCCACGGATACCACAGTGGTCTACTTGGATACTACTGTTATAGCCTGTATCCCAGCCCCTGCTCGCGTCCGCCTGGCCTATGGCCTATGGCCCCCGAGAGCACTTATTAGTTGCCGCTTGCCGCGTTCTGCCACATGCTCTGTGGAAACTTTCCGCTTGCAGCGTTTAGTCAATAATGTAGGCATTCAGGGACTGTCAGGCCAAAGGTTCATTTATTGTTTCTGTTCTGGGTAGCGGGTGACGACAACATTGGACATATCCGGCCCCAGCCAAGGCTATCTATCATAATTGAGGATTGAATATTCCCCGGCAATAGACCGACAGAGAGAAGGGACTCGCCTTCCGCACACGTGTGCCCTAGCGTCGAGAAAAGAGCGCGTGGGAGTGGGTTCCAACAGGGCGTGCCCAGCGGTGGGGTCCACAGCCAATCCACGGCCCCAACGGCCCCAGCAGAGCTGACGAGCTGACGAGCCGATTCGTGACGCGCGGGTACTCTAACACAGGCGACTCCAGCAGCACACTAGTGCCGCTCCGCTGCGATGGACAAGAAAGTGTTGCTCGAGGTTGATGACCCGTGGCCCAAGCTCCCAGGGTCACATTGGCATCACCCTCCCTCCCCCCAGGTAACGTCACCAGTTTTCTCGATTGACTTTTTTTACTTCCCTTCTCAATCACTAACCAATTGAGCACGGCAAGCGTGCCTTGGACCCTGAGCTGAGCATTTATATTGTCACGTAGTCATACCACTCACTGTAGATACGTGTGCCCAGAACATAATATCACCACAAGAGCCAACTAATAAATCGAAAGCGGGATGCAACATTACAAGACCACCGCCGCAACCGTCTTCTCTCCATCTGCCAGCCCAGCCAGCCCAGCCTGCGTGCTTTTTGCTGGGTCCCCGTCCCATCAGCCCCGCCGCCTCTATATTTAGCACCTTCTAGGTTCTAGGGAACCTCCACACCAACTCGTCCCTTTCGCTCGTCTCATGTCCTTGACGTGCGTGCACCGCCCGCTGAAAGTATATGTGCTTGGTCTCTGATGCGCCGTTGAGGGTAAGGCGTGTGCGGTGACACCCGAGCCAGTCGGCGTTCGTCTCCCGTCCTGCCACCATATTACACCACCTACCTGTCCACCGCCGCCGCATCCTATACACGCAAAGGCTCACCACCAGTTCAGGTACCTGCGGAGTACTGGCCCGATGAATATTCCTACCCAGGAGGAAAGATAAAGACCCCGTGCACACCGTGGTGAGACCTGAACTGCATCAAGACTGGGTCATGTCGGATGACGTCTCCGGCGGGACTGACAATGCGAATATACCACACTACTGCACACAGTAGCATCCTACGATCCACATCCGACAACGGTTCTCGGCCCCCCATTTATTGCCTATAGAAGAAAAGGAAAACTTGTTCCACCCGTATGGTACAGAGGGACATAGCTGGCCAGAACCGAGATAGGCCCTTCGGCCCAATATCTCCACACTCGCTCACTGACATCGCCTTGGTCTTGTTTCTCACGATGCGCCACCTCCCGGGGGTTATGTGGTGCTCCGCCGCCCTCCTGCATGAACTGCTCCGGACTAGCACCGCGGCGGTTTCCCTAGGCAATGCTGAGTCGTGATGGCTGCGCGCGCTCTAACCCATCCTCCTGGGGGGAGGGGGGCAACATACTTTTCACGCACTGGCGAGCTGACCATTTTGGCGTGCTTCAGCTGGTGGCGACGAAAGCTACGACGGGGCCAAGGATCATAGCCCTGCTTGGGGATGGCTTCGTCCCGGGACGTTGTTCACGAGGACCTGAGAGCCACCGTCGGCCCCGGATACCCATGATGGTGCCATCTCCCTGTTGTCCCTCCCCAGGTGTGGAGAGAATACCCCCGTAGCCACAGCTACCGGCAATGTCCCTGCTGTGTCCCTGTGCTCCTTGCGGTCCTTGCGTGTGCGCGCGGCTAGATGCGCTGTCAACACCCGCAGGTCGATCTCTCTGCACAATAAGCGCGAAATATCAGTTAACACAAGTGTAAATCGAACCACGGGCGGCCCGTTCCTGGAAACGGATTTTGCCTCCGAGAAGCCAGTGCTGACAACCGAGTGGGTGGTCGAAGGCACTGCGGACTTTCGGCAGAAGAGAGAACTGGCCTAGCAAGCTCCCGTACTTCACCTCCCGATATGCTGGCAGTTGCCAAATAATCCATAGCTATGCATGCTTTCTTGCTTTCTTGAGGCGTCTTTACGAACCAGGTAGAATAGACCACGGAGCCGTCCCTTTCCCCACTATTCATGTCCGCTGCACTGGGGCTCAGCCGAGCAGTCGACCCGTACATTCGTATATCATACCAGCCACTGATGCCCAACCTTCCCCCTCGTCCTGCGACCGAAGAAGTAAAAAACACAAAAGGGGAATTGAAACTTGGCCATCCTCTCCAAAAAGCTAGTTATAGAACAGCACTCCACAGCCGCGCCACCCGCCCTCATCTCGACGGGATGTGGCTCTGTTCCTCCTCTTCACAGTCCATTGTTGCTTCTAACCCACCAAGATCTGGACCTCCGAGGACTGGACCATGCAAGCCAGGATTCCGTTCACTGGGCGAGGACGGGGATCGGCTCCGCCCTTATTCACATCTCCCCAGTGTCAGACCAGCAGGCACTTTGACACCATCTTCCCGCACAAAGCACGCCCTGCTATCCTCGAGGCAAACGTCACAGGGATCCCATGGACAAGTGAATTTCCCTGCAACGCCCAAGCTGACGTTCGTCCACAAATCGCCCAGACGGCTATCAGCCGGGCATGTTGTCTCTGAACTGAGTGATCTCGTGTCGAGGTGCCCGCTGGAATTCGATAGCGATTGCAACTGTTGGATCTTCACTGATCCTGCCGATCTACCTTCAGTGACCCCAATGATTGTTCTGGCCAAAACCCTCCTCCAGCGTTCTTTCTTCCAGGTTTCGGATGAAGTCCCGGTTGCCCCTGGCCGCCCCGCCTCTCTGGGCCTGGCTGCCCCTCCTGCCACCGGCGCGGGCGGAAGCCGGATCAATAAGACCGCCCCCGTCGGCCGGTGGAGGGTAGTAAGCTGGGCTGGGCTGCAGCCTAATGGGTGCATTAGGGTCGAGATGGCTGGCAACCCTTTGAATCGCTGCTGGTATGCCGCTTTGTTGCTGTTCCATGGTCGAAGCCCGCTGCCGTCTCACCGCCTGTTGGTACATGCCGGGTTGTTGCGTGACCGCATTGTAATTTGCGTTCGGCATCTGCGCGGGGTTCATGCCAACTTGACTGTATGGATTTGGTTGCGATCCGTATGCAGGTGGTGGCCCAGCATGCCCGGCATGGCTGGGCGAGTACATGTTGTTACCGCCATAAGCCGGGCCTGCGCCGTGGCCGGAAGAAGCGTATTGGCCAGTGGCCATCGAGTAGGCACCCTGGGCCGCCGTGTTGGCCTGTGCCTGCGCCGCCTGCGCCCTTTGTTTGCTTATCGCCTCGGCCTGCTGCTGCTGCTGCGTCCCAGGCGCCGGTGACCTGTTAAGGGAACTTGCTTTGAGGTTCATCGGCGGTACGAAAGGACCGGTGAACTTGGTCTGAGTAATGAATGGGTGGAGTTTAGCCTGCTGTGGCGACCACCTCTCCAGAGGATTGATGGTGAGCAGGCCTCTCACGAAGTCTATGAAGGCGACCCGATTGTTCATTTCTGTCACATTGTCAGCTCCGGCCGTTTCAAACTCAGTAACGTCTGACCACATACCTCTTTCTACCTCGATTGGCTTCATATTCTTCCGAGGCATGGGGTAAGACTTGATGATTTCCGGTAATGTTTCGGCCTGGAAATACTTCTTGCTGGGCTGTTCCTTAGTACCATGTTCTCTTGAGTATTGCTCCATACTCTTCAGGTGATACGTCCGACGGCCAAATTCATCCTGTCTCTTCTCAAAGAACTCCCCGGCCTGTTTTCCCATCTCGATCATCCAGTTTGGCGGGTTCCCGAGCATCTCAACGATCCGTGAGACTTGGTTATACTCTGAGGATCCGGGGAACAACGGCAGACCGAGGAAGAGCTCGACAACGATGCAACCGAGCGACCACATGTCTATCGCCGAAGAGTATGGCAGTCCCAGTAGGACCTCCGGTGACCGGTAGAATCTCGACTGGATGTACGTGTACACAGTCTGTCGCTCGTCACATGCCGAACCGAAGTCGATAATTTTTATGATGGGGCTTTCAAGGTTCTTCAACAGGATGTTTTCGGGTTTCAAGTCGCAGTGGATCAGGCGGGCCTTATTGAGCAGCGCCAGCCCATTAAGGAGTTGCTGAGCAAAGACCCTGACCAGAGTTGTGCTAAGACCGCGGAACTGGTTCTGCTTGATCAACTCGTACAGGTTGACGCTGAGGAGCTCGAAAACCAGACACAAGTGCTGTTTGTGTATGAACGTGTCTTTCAACCTCAACAGATGATGATCGTCATTCTTGTCAAGCTTGGTATTGAGCTGTACAGATGTCAACGACGTTCCCGAATGGTATTACAATTCAACAGCGTCTTACCAGGTCCAGAACAGACACTTCCATCATGCTCTGGTTGAAGTAGGCAGTGCGGTTCTTGATAACCTTCACGGCAACAACCTCCTGGGTCTTGAGATTCTGGCATTTCACGACTTGGCCGAATGTTCCTTGGCCCAAAACGTCCAATATCAAATACCGATTCCTGTCATGCAGGGTCAGCTCTCTGCGTCCTTGCCGTCAGGGCTCGGGATTTACTCACTTGTGCCCAGCCTCCTCAGAGCCGAGGATGTCGTTGACGTATAGAATATAGTCACTATCCTCGTTATCGTAGCCATCGTTCTTGCAGCCTTTGCTTGGCTTCGTCAGGACTCGGCGAGGGTTGCGCGATGACTCGTACTTGAAGCTCGGATTACATATCCGGTACGTCGCCGGCAGATGAACGGTCAGAGCTTGAAGGGGCTGCAACATGGTGATCAGTCGCTGACTTCGGCGGCATACTTGAAACTCATGGATGCGTCACCTACACTAATAAAACCACCTTCTGGATTCGCTCGCCGGAAGGCTGGCTGCGCGGTGACCCTTGGCTGGAGGTCCTGCGGCGTCCTTATCTTCTTGAACTCGGGGACCGGGCCCTTGCTCACGACCGGCCCCGCTGGCATGGAGAGCATTCTCTTGGGAGAGGTAGGGTTGCTAGGCCAAGTATCTCCTCTCGGGCTCATGACGCCAGGCTGGGAGTATTGGTCGAGAGCAGCGGGAAAGGGTGCCATGGGCGGCAGCTGCTGGGATGATTGCCGACTATTCTGATAGTAGGGACTCTGTGGGGAGTGGTAATCGGCGGACCGGGTCGGTGACTGTCGCGTTGTCGGGGGTGCAGAAAACTGGCTGGCCCCAGCTTTGGCGTACGGGGAGGTTGGGGACAGCACCTCCATCGGCGAGTACCGTTGGGCAGCGGCAGAAGGTTCCTGCGGCGAGTGCAGGGTGGAGGACCGGCTGCCGCTGGACACATGTGTAGAGTGATGAGGCCTCATGGGCATTCTCATGCTCGTGTAGGGGTCGTTTGCATCGGCCATGGCGACGTCGCCGTTGTTGTCGCGCAGCTGCGGGGTGGTGACGGGGGAGGTCGCGGAACTTGAGGCATGTGAATTGAGACCACCCTGGTACTGGTCGTATTTGAATCCTGCAGGCGCCTGGGCCGGCGCCTGAGCTGGCTGGGCAGCGTAGGCTCTGGGGCCCATCTGGTCATTGCCATTGTATCTCCTCGATGCGCCGGCAGGGTCGTGGTAGCCTGGCCCCCACTGATCCATGACTGCAGCTGGTTGGTGACGTTAAAGCCACCGTCGGGGGTTGACGTCGCTCGCTATTCGAGGCGAAGATAGGTCGGGGGTGGGGGTGAGATAGTCGGGACGCTGAGGCGAGTCGGCGGGTGGGCAGATGGCCGAGACCTGAGATGAGGCCTGTCTGGGAGGGAAACACGAGCGTCGTTGGGTTCGCGTCGGGCTCTTCTCTTTGGAGAGATGGGTAGAGATGGCGAGCGTCCGGGATGCAGACCCTGGAACGAGCTCGATGGGCGGGCAGCAAGCACGGTTATTGTCGTTGGCTGGCGGGCTTGCTAGGCGAGCAAAAAGTGGGTTGGTTGTCGACTGCGAAGGGGAGGGGGATGACACCAGAAACCAGAGGGACAAGGCCGCCTGGCGGAAATGACCTGGTTGAGCTGGGCCTGGGCCGATCAATTGGGCACAAACGCGTCCCAAGAGGACGCCGAGGGGAGACCCGATATCGAGTGCGTTGCTCTAGACGTTCATTATGGAATGGAGGGGACAGGACAGTAAACAATACGTCAGAGGCGGCGGAGGTGGATTCACTGCCTGTGGGTGACGATGCTGTTGAGATGGGTGCAGGCTTGGAGTCGTTTGAAAAGCGTGCCACTGCTTTTGGCCGTTTCAATGCCTGTCCAGAAATGTCTGGGCGCACTCACATACACACAATGCGGGTGGGTGACGGGCTGGACGGGACGGGGACGGGGACCTGGGGAGAAGGGGGGGGGGAGACGAGAGAGTGAGGGAGAGTGAGCAAAGCTGGCCCGCAAGTGCCAAGCCGTAAACCTGGAGATGAGAGAGCCTTGGGACCTCAGGTTATACCTCTGCCCAAGAGGGCAAACAGGCTGGTTGCTGGTACCTTAGCACTTAGGTAGGTTAGCCCGAGGAGGAAGACGGTCCAAGGTTGCCTGCTCACTGATGCCAGTGATTGAAACCTGGGCAGCTCTGGGCGGCCGGCCAGAGGGGGCCGGGAGAGCTAGGTGTTCAGCAGGGTCAGCGAGGTAACCTTGCAAGGTTGGTACAATAAACCTTGGGGACCTCCAGCTCGTCCGGGTTGGGCACTAAACACGCGCCAGCTCATTTCCAGACTGATGCACGACGTCGCACAGTGTGAGTCTAGTGCCCTGAAAGGAACTTTGCTCCAGATTCAACTGTCCTCCCACCGTTATGACCTGTGCCGGACGCTTGTCAGAGCATACGCCATCACCACCGCCGGCCGCCCCAAGACTTCCTGCCAATCACCTCAACCCAGAGTCATGACCACCCAAGCGGCCGAGCATGATACGTCGAGATAAGTGCACTATTTGACCCGTTTACGATTGCCCATTGTCGTCGCCGTCCGTCCCGAGTCATTCGTGTCTGCTGCTTGTTGGTGGTGGTCGCAAGACATGAAGGGTCGTCCACAAGCCGTCTCACATCTTGTCAGCCAGGTTTCGGAACCATTGATTGTCTACGATGCGAGTGACGGCGTCGGCCACGACATCGGCCACGACATCGCACCGACTGCGCCGATGCCATCTTGTAGTTCGTATCACATTCTAACTACTCAGCACTCAATGCCTCTCGCTCAGCTACACAACATACCTGGCCTGCCGCTCCCTCGCTCGTCTGGAACAGCTTAATGCACAAATTTAATGTGTCCACGCGCCAAAGAAAAGCCCTTAGCACAACTTCGCATAAATGCCAGAAGTATCAGTTGCAGTGAGCAGAAAAGACGTATGAGTATGAATTTGCCATCGAAACGAGAGATAGAGAAATTCGTAAAGTCATCCCAGAGCATAACATCTCCACATGCAAGCTACTAAAGTGAATCTCGTTTGCGCATCAAAATCGAAAAAGAGAGTTCTCCCTGTAGGACCCCAAAACACTCCCAGAAGCGTGAAGACGAAGGTGGTATCCAGTGTACAGAAAGCACACACAAACACGCACGCACACACACACAACCTGGTATTTTTGTGACAGCGGGCATTCAGAAAAGCCCCAACCAACGTCGCGGAACAGATTAACCGTGAACAATGATCCGAATAAGAACGCGGAACCGGGATGTGAGGTACATGAGAACAAGATACCTGAGATTCACCAGTAATGTCAAGACATCGAGACTGCCCAGCGTCGATGTCGTCAAAAGTGTTTTATCATTCCCACGCTCTTAAAATGCTTGCAAAATCCCACAAGAAGAGGTAGTTGGAAGAGTAGAGAAGCGTCAATAGACTTGAAATTGAAGTTGTAACTGTGTTGTAGCAGAAAAGGGTCGACGGGTGAAGCAATGTGTCCACACAGTCTCCAGGGCCTGGGAGCGCGAGGATTTGCGTCCTCCCTGTCCTTCTGTCTAGTTGGCAGATGAGATCAGGGTTGCATGGACAGGTGGAGCAAATAACAAATCCACATCGTTGTGGTGCCTGATTCGCTTTGCCTGCCAAAGACTTAGCCCTGGTAGCCGCCATACGCAGCGTTTGGCCCCTGAGGCGGCGCCCACTGGGCATTGGGGAGCTGCTGGCCTCGACCGTAGCCGCCGGCGCTGGGTGGTCCGCTGAAGCCCATCTGAGGTCCATACCCCGCAGGAGACTGGGCGGCCGGACCACCGTAGTTACCTTGCTGTCCGTACTGCGCTGCGGCAGAAGTCAGTGACGTGACAGGGTACCCAACGGAGTTGGAGAATCGGGCCATCTCACCTCCAGCATACTGGGGGAAGTAGGTGTTAGGAGTGCCGGGGAACGCAGAAGCCTGAGCACTCTGGGGGCTGTAGGCCTGATTGGGATCGAAACCACCCGGGGGGTTGCTAGGAGTCTTGTCCTTGCCCCACTGTCAACAAGATCAGCATATGTTCCAAATGAACTCGCAAGTATCGCAACGTCGACTCACACTGCACTTCAGGGGTCTGCCATTGACATTGTATCCGTTCAGCTGGCAGATGGCCATTGCGGCATTCTCGTGTGAATCCATCTTGATGAACGCAAACCCGCGATCAGCCTGGAACCTCGACTCAACCACGTAGCCGAAGTTAGAGAACAGGGGCACGAGGTCATTCTGAGTGGTGTAGGGGGTCAGGTTGCCAACATAGCAGGTGGTCTGCCACGCCGGTGTCTGGTTCACGATCATGTCGTAGCTGTGCACTCCATGAGTGGGGAAGTGATGGTGGCCGTAAGGGGTCGTTGGCGTCATGCCCATCGACTGCATTGCCTGCTGCTGCGCGATAGATGGCTGGCCCTTCTGGTTCGCCCAGTTGCAGCGGATCGCACGAGAGCCGAGCCACTCGCCGTCCATCGAGCTGAGTGCCTTCTCCGCTTCACCACGGTCCCGGAACGCCACGAATCCATAGCCACGGGATCGTCCGGTTTTCATATCCCACATGACCCGGGCTTCGGATACGGAGCCGAACGCTGAAAAGGCTTGAAGGAGGACCTCGTCGTTGACCTCGTTTGACAAATCGCCAACGAAAATATGGAAGTGGTTCGAGGTATCTTCCTTGTTGGCCGTGTTCGACTGGTAGGCCCAGTTGACGCGAATTTCCTGTATGCTTTGTTAATCTTCCGAAATGACAGCCACCGTATCGTCCATTTACACACCATCTGATGTACACGACGACCGTTCAGGGTCTGCATGGCACGCTCAGCCGCACCAGGGTCATCGTACTCGACGAAACCGTAGTTGAAGCCCTTGTTCTGTATCAAAGCAAGTCAGCAACTTTGCAGAGGCAACGAAAGCCATGGGACCCTTCTAACTCACATTCTTGTCCGGGATGATCTTGACGTTCTGAACGTGACCGGTAGTCTCAAAAATCTGTCGGAGAACATCCTCAGTCACGCGAGGGTCTAGTCCGCCAACATAGAGAGCCCTCTTATTCGGCTCTGGGGCGGCACGTCGGACAAAGGGGTTGGCACTGCCTGGAGACGTGATGGTGTTTCCAGTCATGGGCGACGTGATCGCAGTCGGGATTGGGTTCGTGTTGGGCGGGATGTGCAGGGGCGGTGGTGGCATATGGCTCCCAGAGCCACCGTTCTGGCCATTCTCATAGCCAGGAGCCCCAGCATTGGGCTGGGGGGGAGGAGGCAACTGAGCTCCAGGAGGACCAGGCTCGGCCATCTTGATCAGCTGGGTGACAGAAGTCTTCGGGGAGATGTGTGATAGCTTGAGAGGCAGGATTTGCGTAAAGCAAGCCCTGGACTAAACCAAAGTAATCCACGACGCACGAACAAGAACGTGGGGCAGAGCTACAGAAGAAAGTACTTTCTCCTGTATAACCTCGAAGATTTCTGGAAAATTATATCCCTTTGGGCCTGTGGAGACCAATAATCTAGCCTGGTCTTCTGGTCGGGGCGGCCTTTTGTCTTGAGCAAATTCCACAACCAAGCAAGCTCTGGAGAGACACAAGAGGGGAATGTGTCGTGCTACTGGCTGTGTTGCGATACCAAGCGGCGGCTGCGCAAAGCTAGACAAGCAGCGGAAAGAGCTCAGTCGACGAAAGGAAATATTCGCACACGATGATAAGCTGAAGCTGACAGGAGATGCGAGAAACGGAAGACGAAGAATCCCGACGCTCGAAGAGGATTCGGAGGTGATGTCGACCAAGAGAGACGAGCAGCGGAAGCAGCTAGAGATATGATGATGGAGACGGAAGACGGAGATATCGACTGAGACCCGAGGAAAGCAGACGGCACTGGTGGACTGACGACTAGCAGAGCAGGAAACGACCAAGATAGGAGAGAGAGAAAGAGAGAGCGATAGAGAGAAGGAGAGAAAGGAGACGGCCGTAAAAGAGGAGGAATCCCCCTGAAAAGACTTTACTGCAGCAGCCGGTCCAGAGAAGTTGAAGACGTGGTGTTCTCTGCTTCTTGGAGGAGAAGGGCAAGGCAAAAGGGAGGTGAGCAAAGTGAGGAGAAAAGAAAGAGCACCCAATGAAATAGTGGGGGGAGAGCCGTCTTCCTTCCAATCATGCGATCTGCCTGAATTGGGGTGGGAGGGGCAGAGCTGTCAAGCAAGCAGGCCAGTAAGCCGGGGGACCCTACCAGGCTGGGAGGGACAGCTTCCCTACGCTTCCCTCAGGGGTAAGCCAACAGCAAAACCACAACCCAGCTTCACCAGCTCCGTCCACACCGGCCGTCGCCAGTCACCCACCCGCAGTGAATGTACCATCCAGTGAATACTTTGCGATGCAGAAGCTTTCATAATGAATGCATCTCATAACCAGTCACAGGCTGTTTGCCAGGCAAATCACAATCCTAGAGGTACTACTGGATAGCTCGGAATCCTCAAACTCACCAGCAGGCAGACGGAGAGACCTCTCTTGAACCGTTTCCTCGGGATGGGTGCATAATGCCATCCCAGCACTCAAATTTACTTACGGGATCAAGCCACCAGCGTGGAACGTGGCATGACTGTATAAGCTGCGTGGAAGGGTAGCACTTGATGACGTGCCATTTGGCCCAGGACCCGTTACAAGGGGCTTCCCTGAGGCATGCTTATTCACAAGGGTCCTCTGCGGCCAGCGCTCTGGGGTGCATCCGACGACAGGTGAAGGGGTAGTGAGAAACCTCAGAATTCACCACTGACTGTAGATATTGATGGCATAGGTATGGACGGCTCCTTAGAGGCTGGCCTCGTCGCAATGCCTGCTCGGTGGACTGAATGTATTCAGAGACAGACTTCATGGAGGGGCAAGAATGCCTGTCGGCCTGAATGTCCGGACAAGGTATCCACTGACGGGGCGACAGAGCACATCGGATGAACGGTCTTGTAAGCTTGTGCGGAATAGCCTGCCTATGTACATGGACTGTTGAAACATGTCACCCAGCAGGTTTCAAAGACATGTTTCCTGCACATCATACATCCAAAACGACATGGACCTGATTGTTTCGATGCGTTACTGTACACATTGATGATGCTTCATGGAAGTCATACTCTGATGCTACATACGTGCTTAATTTTACATGTTTTAACAGCTACTTCCACTCCCTCTCCTGGAAGCTTTCCCCAAGCCTATACCCTTTGCTCGCCCCCTTATGACAGCTTGCAAGGCATGGCCAACGGCGCTGAGGTCCCCTAATATAGAGATGTGTCCCTTGTCCGTGGAAATCCTCCCGCCTTTTACTATCTCGTACCCAGGAGGTGGCATCGCCTGTTTGGCCAAGACCACACCATCTCCCGATCCGAAGGCAAGGTTGTCATAGGCGTCCTGGCACGGGATCGCCTCGCGACACGCCACCCGCGCCGCAAACACCGTCGGGATCTCCTTGCCGTAGATGACGGCTATAGGAGGGTAGGCGTTGGCGGCCTTGTGCGCCTCGTTGTGTTGGAGTTCTGCACGGAAGCGTTTGGTCTCGGCAAGCGTTCGGGCGAGGTAGGCGAGGTTTTTACTTCGGTCGGACTTGTCCTTGGCAGAGACTGCGTGTGTCTCTTCCTCCTGTTGTTCTGCTGATGAAGCCGAAGCATCCATCTGCGGCGCGAGGCCCCTGTCCTTCACTAACTTGCGTTGCGGAGAGGCTGTTTGCCCGGGCCTCTTGGCTGCAGGGTCACTGGAGCTCCGGCCCCGGGATATAGACAGGTCCGAGAGACTGAGAAAAGAGCCCAGAGACCCAACGCGTTTTGCCATGAATGGCGGCAGTGCTGGGTCGCTTACACTTGGACACAGACGATATTTCACCCATTCGTTTATGTCGTAGAAATCCACGGGATATTCCTCGTTTGTGACCTTGTCGATGAAGCAGTATCCGTCCTCGGGCAAGAACACCCATGTCGTGCGCAGTGTGAAATTGACATGTGCTGTCAGCACCTTCTCGTTTAGCAGCACTGCGTCGCCGTTTCTCAGCGGGCCGAGGATGTTGATGCATCGCTGTGGAGCCCCAGCATACACGACACCAGAGAATAACTCTGGTGCTTGATTTACAGCATGTCGGGTGATGACGCCGCCCAATGAGTGGGCAATCACCAGTGCCCCACTCGCGTTTTCACCTTGGTTTGATGGAAGGCTTCTGAGGAACTCAATCAGCTTCCTAGACAGGAGATGAGGGCTGAGTCGCCAGTCGTAGCCATAATCGTGAACTCTCAACTTTCCGCTTCTCGCATTCTCACACTCACGGATCCGTTTGAAGAGTCTCTTCGAAATGTCCACCGGGCCAATGTTCTTTAGCATTCCGGATGGGATAATAGACTTCTCCATATTTTCCTCGTCCTCTGGGTTTAGCCCTACCTCAAGGTTGACCTTCCTCACTTTTAAGCCAACCTTCATAGGCACCCAGAGCTGTCTGTGAGGCGGTTCAGCGGATCGGAGGATCGAACCCCTGTATCCTCCCATAATGACAAGATCGCCAGTGAGGTGCTCGAGTACACTATCCAGTGAATCCCTAGGAATTTTGAGAGTTCTCATTGAGGATGCTTTGCTCGAGTCGAGATGGAGCTCCGACGCCGAGAACTCTGACTTCTTGAGAGGAGACAGTAGCGTGGTGGGCATGCTTGGTAATTTGAATGATGGTGTATCAAAAGAATCCACGATGGCCTTGAACCTCGAATTGACCTGCTCACGAACATTGGTGAATCTTTGGTCATCGCCGAATGAAGACATGCGCGATAGCGAGTGGTACAGCATAGAGTCGTCAGACGTCGATCTTCTCAGAGCCAAAGATTTTCTAGATGCAGTGGACGGCTGGCGGGACAACCCCGAACTTCTGTCCACATCCCGTGGAGCAGGTGATGACTTCCTGGGAATGATCGTTGGGAACGTACTGGCGTGGCTGGAGTGTCCTAAACGAGGGGATTGGGAGGGTGGGGTGTGTTTCGGCGTCAAATCCCTAGATTCGGACCTCGATGATGTCGAACCGGAGGAGAAGAAGGATGGTGTGGGTAAACGATTGGGCATGAAGTTGGAGGGCAACGATATCGAAGGAAGGGCCTTGGACAAGCGCCTCAAAGCCTCTGCTCCACCAGATGAGGACCTCCGATGTCGTGCCTGAGAAAACACACTCGCCAAAGCAGGTTTGTGGCTGTCTGAGGTTGAGGATGTCACAACAATCTCCTTAGGACCAGTTTTCCAGGGCGTCGGAAGAGGCTCCAGAGGCTGCGGCAGCGGCGCCGTCGTTGTCGTCACCGGCGCCGCTGGTGAAGTGGTCTCGCCGGCCGGCCCGACCTGTGAGTCGTCGCTTCGTTCTGGCCGGGGCTTCTCTTGTGTTGGTGTGTCGTCACCCGAGGAATCTTGCCTGTTGATACTCGCGCCGTCGAAGTACCCAGCGATAACTTGGTCCAGGGACTCTTGCTCCCGACTTGCCCCTGCATCGTTGAAGTACCCGTCGATGATCTTGTCCATTGCAGCCGCCTTCTCAGCCGCCGGGGTCTTGGGCGACGTGAGATAGGAGACGACCGGGCTCAGAGCCGGCTGGATGAAAGATTGAGCAGCATCCTCGCCAAACAAGTCCTCCTCTCCATCTGAACTGTCGGCGGGCGGACTGGGGTTTGGATCGTCCGGGACTTGGGGCTGGAGGCGAGGGGTGTTTAGAGGGTCCTCCTTCGCCTCATTGCCGCGTCTGAGGAGCGAGTCCCCAGCAAAATTCACAGCCATGTTGGTTCACAAGAGTCTCATAAAGCCGTCAAGCGGCGTGGTTGGCTCGTTAGGGTGCAGGACAGAGGCGGCCGAGGATTCCGGTCAACGAAAAAGTCGGCGGCGACCAGGAGGAACCAACATGGACGGCTAACAGCCGAGGTGCAAAGGCTGGGATGACGGTGAGGCCCAAAAGGGTGAGTCTTGGCAACACGGTTTAAGAGCGCAGTGGAGACAATAGCACAATGGAGAGTCCTGGGGAGGATTGACGACCTAGGGACGATTTCGGGATGCGAGACGAAAGGCGAGGTTCACGGTCGAGGTCGGCGGACGGATAGTAATGTACGGGAAGTGGCTCTCAGTGACGCCCGGAGGCCACGGCTCGGGATGGACTGGACTCGAGAGCTAGAGCGGGCTGGGAGCGAGAATAATTTGGAGTGTGCAAGGTTCAAGGGAGTTGAGGCCGAAGTCCGACAGCTTATGAAATGAGCAACTTGCTCGGAAGAGACTAAATGAAGGTCGGACGGTCGGAAGGCCAAAAACAAAACAAATAGAGCAAGCAGACAAGGAGGCAGACCGACGGGGCAGACAGAAAGAGAGAAGATGGATGCTTATGCGAGACTCAGCCGCTTCCCCACAGAGTAAGTGGACAGAGTAAGTGGGAGCTGTGCAGGCTGGCAGGGTGGTGCTGGCTGATTGATAGGTGTCAACTGCTGCGTTGCGATTATGATTGCGATTCGATTGGAACTGGCGCCAACGATCCGGATCCAGATCCAGCAGGAAGGAGCGGTGCCTCGCCCGTGCGTACGGTGCCACCTCACAGCTCAAATCGCGGCCGACCACTGGCCTGACGGGCTGGCCACGGCGGCGCGCCAGCGTGTTGGGTCCTCCTGGCTGCCTCGTCGACGTCGGGGGGGTGCCACATCTTTTGCTCCATCCCAAATAACCACGGCCTAGCCGAACCAGCGGGCGCTGATTATTCGTATACGTACTCCGTTCTCACACAGGGCGTCATGGAAAACAAGCAACAGCCATGACGGGACATTCATCTTCAGGGGTCCCCGTTGGCCTGCGCTGGCTGGACCTGACGTCATGACGGGGGATTTCCAGCCTTGATCGATCTTGACAGGCAGGCGGGCAGGCAAGACAGCAGCCATGGTCCTTGATCGAGCGCACGTACAGTCACGACAATGATAAGGGGACAGGACAGACAAAGGTGAGGTCGCAGAAACTGCTGCGAACCATTCCCTTATGCACGCTCCTGACTGGTTGTGCACCTGGCCTTGCACGTGCATGTGCATTAATAGATGCCAAGTTGCAGATGCCAAGCAGGGACAACCGACCAAGACAGCCACCACATTGGGCCGACCCGTCAGCCCAATGCTGATTTGATCGACTCAGCTCAGCTTACCACTCTACCAATGTTTCTTGTGCTCCATGGCCTGCGGCGCAGCTGCGGCGTAACACACACAGGCCGTGCCAACCCGGGTCTACCAGGGTGCCGAGGACAATTGACTGTGTTGACGCTTTCAAACTCGTTTCTTCATCCGCCTGGATCAATCTGACGCGCAGTCAACATTGCTCTTCGAACTCGTCCCATATCCTGCCCAATATCGTTCGGGATCCATTTCTCCGCGCGGGTGGCTGCAACGCGCCGAAAGCCCGGGCCCCACCCAGGCAGACACTCCGGGAAAGATGTTTCTGCGGATAGGCATGCAGGTGGAACGGATGGATTGAGGATCACTAGACCTGTGGCTGGATTTAACCGAACTAAGCATTACCTGCGCTGCCCTCTACCACAGTATAGCGCCTGTCCCTCCAGGCACAGCCCTGGGACCTATATCCTCGACATTGTCATCCCTCCCTTCCTCGGCCAGAGATGGTGATTTCCTGGGTAGCGTCATCATTATCGTCCACCTCGTATTACATACTATATACCCAGAGTGCATCGACCATTCTTCTACTGCGTGGTGCTCAAGGACATTCCTCAGGCAGGCTGAGGGACAAGGCTGAACTTACCGCCATCGATGTCCTTGGTCTTTTGGACAGCCTTCTTCCAGCCTGCCTGGGCCTCAAGTCTGTCCATGTCTAACCCGGTGTCAGCGGCCCGAGGCGGCGAGAAGGGGGTGGGGGTGGGGTAAAAGAAATAGAAAGATGGGGGCTGCTGAATTCCCAACTCACATTCGTAGACTTTGGGGAAAGATTCTTTGGCTGTGCCCTTGGCAAACTTTCCCATCCCATCGAAGCCCGTCTTGCCTGCGAGCAGCGGGTAGCTCATCATGATGTCGGCTGCCGTGAGGTTTGGGCCAGTGAGGAAATCTCCACCCGAAGTCTCCAGCTGCTTTTCCAGAAATGCCAGATGCTTCTTGACGTTGGGATATACCATCATCGAGATGACACGATTGGCAATGGCGGAGGAGATGGGCCGAACAAAGAAAGGCACCTGGTTAGACTTGAGAGCTATGCCGGATTGGTCAGTAGGCAGTACTCGAGGCTAGAATGAGGTTTGCGCGACATACCGGACAGGACCAAGTACATCACCAAGTTAGGCATGAACGATCCCTCAGCGTAGTGGAGGAGATACGAGTAGCGCATCCAGGCTTCTGTCTCTCCGAGGAACTTGCCCTCCTGCCCATCCTTCCACCGTTTTGGGACAATCGTCTTGCCTTGGGCAAAGTGTTCGCAAAGATACTGGAAGATGAAGCCGCTCTCGGCCAGAACCACCGGTTCTGACGCCCCAGGCGCCTCAACAGTAATGACGGGAGACTTCCCAAGAGGATGGACTTTCTCCAATTCGGGAGGTGCCAGCATGTTTGACTGCCTATGATAGACCTTGACATCGTAAGGTACCTCAAGCTCCTCCAGAAGCCATAGCATGGAGTTGGCTCGGGAGCCGTTGAGCCTGGCCGTTGCAACTGTTAGTCAGTGGAGCTGCCCAGGCTTGACGGGCGAAAGAGAAAGGGTGCTCACCAGTGAAGCGTGATCTTGGGTTGTTCCGCCATTGCTGGTTCTTGGATACAAAAAAGACTCTTGAGGCGGGTTCACGTAAAACAATAGGCAGAAGGACCAATTGCAGGATGCTAAGCAGATTCTCAAGATCAGATGTCAAGGAAATAAATGTGAGCGGGAGCGTGGAGCTATGATGCTTCGATACGGCATAGCCCGGTCGTTTTAAGCTCTGCGTCCAACAGGCATGAAAACAGCCGAGGCACCTCCAATGGCGATGCACTTGTTAATGAACCTCGGACGACACCCTAGCGACAGCCATTGCAGGATATCGTATGACTGCACTGAATTGGAAATCTTCTACGGTATAAAGGACAAGAACATCGCCGCCCCTTAGACCGGCAATGCTTCAATATCACATGCTGATGAGATGGTGGGTTCAAACGCAGCTGAAGCAGAACGTCTTGCAGAGAACACCACAGAGTGACCGGTGAACTACACTGTCGGTCAGATCGAGAATGTCATGAAAATCTGACCCTCTGTTTTTTGGTTCATCATGTCAACAAGTAGCTCTCTGGAAAAAAGTATTTACCCTACATGTGATGGGTGAGCTGCTCGATCCATTATCGATCCATCGAGGTTTTCAGATAAGCGGGGAACCCCGGGCACAAAAGCCGTGCTTTATGCAATAAAAACGCTAGCATGCAATTAAACATAATAAACCCACCCGTTTCGGCCCCAGGCATGTTCATCAACGACGGGTCAATTACCATCGACTGCACTCGCAAGCCGACTCCCAAAGCAGCAACCACCCCCCCGACCATCGACGCAGCCACCTTTGAACGAGTCCGCAGGACAAATCAGTCAAGATGGCGGGCCTCAAACATTTCAGTACGCCGTACCGACCCCCTCAATGGCACACGAGACGCGAATGACTGACCTTCCCCCACAGAGCTGGCCATGGACCCGGCCATCATCCGGTTGAACAGTACGACGACCCTTCCCCGACAAGTATACAATGCATTGCTCTTGGTTTGAGCGATTCAATCCCGAATGTTATGAGCCCGGCTTTCTGACATGCGCCCGACCGACAGACATGAGCTCGAACCGGTACCAGTACTTCCGATGGACTCGACGGACGGCACTCATCTCATTCAACTATGTCATTCTGGTGCCGGCAATAATCGGTGTGGTGGCCTACGCGACAGATGTATGTCCAGACAGATGCGCGAGCGATCGCTCTCCCCCGGAACTTGCGGGTGTATAAGGCTGACTGATTGGTGTCAAATACAGGGAAAGTGGAACTTCAGGGCGAAGCGGAAGGGAGACCTACTTGCCGAGTACTAGATAGGTGGTTTACCGTCGAGATGAGGGAGGACCTGTACATCAGGAAGGCAGAAAGAAGGCGCAAAATACAAAATATAGCCATCATCCCACATTATGATTCGTGCTGGACGACTGCTCTACCAAGCCCTTGCTCCAAAACTCCATACCCAACAAAACTAATCGGGATATCATTATACAACCATTCTGTGCTTGTTAAAACATCCCATACCGCATACGTCGCCCAGGGACAGCCTATCGAAGAACGCTTTATGGCGTCCGTGTGCTAGAAGTCGTTCCCCGTGAGCACAGGAAGACGACCACAGGCCATCGCATCTCATCTTCCCTTGTCGACTCAAATCAAGTTTAGTCTCCCGGGTGTTGTAGTCTTCCCCAATCCGCCTGAGCGACCGCATGTTCTCTCCATCGTCTACCACCCCGTCCCCGCCCAGGAGGCCCCTCCGGGAGCTTCTCGCCCCTACGCCATTCGCCAACCGGCGGGGCACGGAAGCCTCCTCCGCCTCCCCCCCTGGGCCCGTACGTAGCCGCAGACCAGCCATCCCGCCCGCCGCCCCTGCTCATCGGCGGCGGCCCAAGGTCGACCGCGCTCCTGGCCTGGCCCGCGTCGTATCCCCTACCGGCGCGCGCCGCCGAGGCAGGCTGCACGCTCCCGTCCACCGAAGAGGGCGGCAGTATGGCACAGGAGAGGAAGTCCCCGACCACGAACCGCGCGTCCAACAGCGACTTTGCGCTCTCGGCGGCGGAGACGGCCGTGGCGCCCTGCCGTAGCCTGCCGTCGTCCTCCGCGTGCCCGCCGACGTCGTCCCCGTCTGTGGAGATCCCCGGCCCGCCGTCGCCGATCACCACGGAGCCGAGGTCTTTAACCACGCAGCGCGCGGGCCCTTGATCCTGATCCCCCGCGCCACGGGTGTCGTAGTAGAGGAGGCGGAAGGCGAGGCGTGTGCCTATCGCGGGCGAGGGCAGGAGATGTGAGGCGGTGGCGGCGAGCTGGTGGCTGAGCTCGGCAAGGGTTGCTGAAGGCCAGGTGTGGAATGACACATGAGGCAGGTTGTCGGGCGCGGAAAATTCATCTGGCCTGTCGGGCGATCAGTTAGTGATCTTGCTAGGTCATGCATGGCACTTGCGGTGAATAGCGAACCTGTGAAATGCGCCAGTTCGGTAGAAGACCTTCAAGAGGAACGGGGTGGTCGCATCGCGATCGACCTTGGGAGCTTGGTCCATGGCCGTACAGGGCGCTCAATGCGCAAGGCTCGTCCTCTGCAGCTCGGTTTCCCTGTGGTTGAGGTACAGTGCTGCTTTGAGATGAAGGATCCCGTCTAAGATCGGCCCATTGGCCCCGTTGAAAGGCTCCGTAGTGCTGCTGCAAGCTCATGGGAGGGGATGCGGCATCTTGTCGTTATTGGAATGTGCCATAAATGGACGCAGGGCTGAAGCAGTAGGTGCGATTAAGCTTCCCGGGCGCGTGGGGAACCCTGTCGCTGGTGGCCCCAGCCGTGGAACGAGCTTCTAGAAGCTAGAACTTAGGCGGCCTCAGCCTCGGCAGGCTTTTGACCTCGGACGTAATTACTGTGCGCAAACCCACCCTCGAATGACCGTATTCTCACCACACCACATCTCGCATTCCGATACTCAAGAGCAACACTAGAACCACGGAACAGACTACAACGAGGCCAAGATGGACTTCGCGGCGTTGATGTCCCGGGAACTCGCCAAGAAGAAAGGCCCCTCCCCATCCGACACCAAAGCAGCAGCCGACACCTCCTCCAAATACACGCGCAAGGCCGACGCCGAGGCCGCCAGGGAAGAAGCATACCGAGCCGAACAGAAACGACTCGCAGAAGAAAAAGAAGCCAAGGCCGCTGCGAAGCGAAAACGCGAGGAGGACGCCGCAGAAGAGGCGAAAGCTAGGGAGGAGAAGCGCCGGAAGCTCGCCGAGGAGTCGCGGCGGCGCAGGGAGGAGAGAGAGGCCGAGGAGGAACGCGCGCGGCGGAAGCGGCTGGGACTCCCGGAGCTCAAGCGCGACGGGTCGACGCCGGCCTCAGGAGCCGAGGAGGAAGAGGACGCGCACGATGAAATATCCGCGCTCACGGACGAGGACCTTACGGCCAAGCTGCGGTCGCTGGGCGAGCCGGCTGCACTGTTCGGCGAGGGTCGCGCGGCAAGGTTGAAGCGGTACCGCAGGCTCACCACGACCGTCACGCAGGGGCCAATCCCGACGACGCTTCAGCTGGTGGAGGAGAAGGACATGAAGGTTGCTGACCAGGTACCGCCCGCGGAGGACAAGGAGGCGCGGCGGTGGCTGTACCGGCAGTTGGCGTCTTACTTCACCATGGTGCTGCGTGAGTGGGAGCTCGCGCTGGCGAGGGAGCGGGCCCAGGCCGGCGGCGAGCTCGAGACCAGTACCGCGAGGCAGGCGTACAGCACTATGGTGCAGTGCAAGCAGACCATGACGCCCCTATTCCGCAGGTTCGAGAAGGCCGACCTGGACGAGGACGTGTTGAAGCCCGTCGTCGAGATCGTCCGGGCCGCCCAGGAGCGGCGCTACGTGGATGCCAACGACGGCTACTTGAGGCTGAGCATCGGCAAGGCAGCGTGGCCAATCGGCGTGACCATGGTGGGCATTCACGAGCGAAGCGCCCGTGAGAAGCTCCACAACGGCGAGAGGGGTCACGTCATGGGTGACGAGGTCACAAGAAAATACTTGCAGAGCATCAAGCGGTGTCTGACCTTCGCGCAGGTGAGATGGCCGCCCGAGGATGTCAGGCAGCTTATGGGCTAAGGAAGAGAAAGCTTCGGGGGCCAAAGATCATGAGTGGTAGAATCATCAGTGCATAGCGTTGCCATTTACCACGGAATTACCGTCTATTTGATGAATCGCCTCGCAAGTCATGGACGCTTTCAACTCTAATCCGCATTGTACAACACAAATGGGTCCTCTCCCGTGTTTCCCAACTCCAAACGCCTCCGCATTTTCGTGAACATTTCATTCATGAATCAGGTCACTCATCGCGAATGAAGACGGCCCTTGGGTTTGTGACCCAGGATAGTCGTCAATGCCGCCGTCACCTGGGCCATCTCCAAATCTCGTGCCTGTAGCTTGGAACGACCCAAAAGCGGCCGCTCCCTGACCCTTGTGCTTTCCCTTGACCTCAAGATCTGCAGACACAAGGCCAATGCGCCGAATGCGATCCAGCGCCTCCTTCTCGTAGTTCTTTGCAGCCGCCAGGGACGCCGCTTGCATCTTTGCACGGGGATTCGGAGAGGCAATGGTCACGACCTAGCATAATCTCAGCGCTTTGGTTGACATTAATCTGATAGGGATTGTCTAGGCTTACTCTGTCAATGGTATCGATGCGAGCATCCAGAGTACCATTTCCGATCATCTCCACCAGCTCTTGGTCGATGGACTCGCCAGGTGGGGCAAATGCGGCGTTAAGGTTGTCGATCGTGACGCAAGAGAAGGGCTGAACAAAATTGAAGATGCACTTGCCACGGATGACAGTGTACAACTGCTTGAGGTGAGGCTGCAGATTGATGTCGAGGAGGTAGTCCGTGCGATAAGACTCAAGAATGGCCAAGCAGGCCGAATATCTGCCATTGACGAACTGAGAGATGGCCCTGCGAATGTGGGGCTCGAGCTCGAGAAACGTGCGGAATCCTGGGGTTTCCAGCACTCCGCTGAGCTCTGACCGGCTCATAGTAGCCAGAGCTAGCAGTCCTCCGTAGATCGCGACGTCGTTGGGGCTCGCAAACTTGTCGAAATTGTCAGGGCTGACCGCCGGGTCGACCTGGAGAAAGCTTCGTGCTGCCTCGGGATACTTGGCCTGGCCGAGGGAAGCGATTCCGTAAAGGATATTGCATATCGTTTGTTGGGTCTTGTCTGTGGTACCGGCGCCATCGGATTGCAGGCCGCTCATCTTGTTCACGTTGACAGTCACGGAAGACCAGTCGCGACGGTATAGAGACAAGCGGGCCAGGTGCAATCCAACCTCGATTATGTGCTTCGCGGAGCTCACGTCGGCCCGGCACTTGGAATAGGCGTCGTAGGCAAGGGATAATTCACCGATTCTCTCGAAGTGTTGTCCAAGATCCTCGTTGCCCATCTGTTACTTGTCAGCTGGGTGAATTGGGGCCGGGACGTTTGGACAGGAGGACCAACCCTTATAGACTCCTTGACAAGATTGTTCTTGTATTTTTTAAGCTCCGCCTCGAGATGATGCGATTCAGATCGGTTCGCCTTTTCCGTCTCGCTAACCCAAGCACCGTTGTATTTAGCCTCTGGCTCATTGGGGCCAAGCACACGGAGGAGTTCATAGGCATCCCTATAGAGCTGGACATCTCTTCCCCCAGAGACCACCTCATTGATGGCGAGCTTCAGCGCATCGACGCTGAGTACCGTTGACGTCCGGGCGATAGTAAGGAGTCTGTCGAGCCTGGTACGGCCTTTGGGGGCAGGTTCAGTATGGAAGCAAACAAGGCGAGGCTGGGAGGCCCCACGCACCTCGGTAGTTCTGTATGTAGGACTCCAGGTCCAGTTTGGGTATCTCTGCAAAAGGCCGTGTTAGCAAGCTGGTTTCGCCTGGGCGAGAAGGCCGGGGAGGCCGGGAAAGGCTCAGCATGAGGCCAGCTCATCGGCAGGCGCAAGCACACAAGTGAGCTCCTGATGGGGGCAAAACGAAAGCTGGGCTTACCCGTGACGACGATGCCACCTTGCTGAGCCCTCTGAAGGAACTCAGGCGGCAGGGCGTCGCTGGAGCTTGCCATGGCTGTTGCTATGGCCGAGGCTATGGTGTTTCCGTATCAAGGTCAATATGGATACCAGGGTTCTCTGCGGTGGCGCGTCGTCGTGACAAGAGACGTGACGAGCTTCTGATTGCTGGATGGGCAGTGTACGGCGCACAGCTTCGCTCCAGGCAGGGGTGCAGGGGTGCAATGGCGGGGTAGCAGGTCGTCAAGCAAACCCAGGTGCCACGGCGTCGGGTGGCAGGCTGTGGGGCACACCACCTGGGTAGCTCTTCGGGCTTCACCGGCAGGGCCGAGCACAGCCCAGACAGCCCGGCCTTGGAGGGGGAGAGCTAGCGCATGCCCAGACAGACAGCCTTCCAGATTCACCACCGAAGCATGCATGTCAATATACTGCATCAACACCTCAACACAACGCAGTCAATCAAGGCTCAAGCTGAGGCTGTCAGCCTTGTCGATCACAAGGCCAGCTGATGCACACCCTTGTTCCAGGAGGCCATGATGGCAATATGACAAGGTCACGCGACCCGTTTCCTTTGTTCTTGTCAAAATCTGTGGTTGATCAACAATTCCTTTTGTGGCTGAGCCTGCCGGTCCTGCTGCAACAATTAAATGCATCAGGCTTTCGGTTCGAATTGGGTAATTGGAATTCTCAGAATCATTGCCTCTATCGACAGATTAATAATACTGGCTCCAGGTCATATCTGGTCCCGTAAGCAGTACCGATGCAAGGGCGAGGGCCGGCCAGACCTCCCTGTCCTCATGGCACCATGCAGGGCTCGCTCCATTGGTGGGCTTGGGACCACCACCAACCGCTGCCCAGAACTTAGCCGAGCTGCTGTTGAGAACCTGTGGCTGTTGTTACGTCATCACCATGGCGTCTCGCTTCAAAACTTCTCTCCAGGGCCGGGGGCAGACTTGGCAATTCGGAGCCGATGGCCAACGTCCGAGGCGGCACCATTGCAGCGCCGTCGGGACGCAATATATGTGACATGCTCTCCAGGCCTCGCTCTGCTACAAACAACGTCTGTTATATTGGGGCTCGGGCACATAATCAAGCCGACGCCATCGGCGCGGTGTCACCACCGGGACCGCGACCATGCTGATTTGTGACGGCGCCGTCGTGGGGAGAGCCTCGACTCCCCCGGGTCGCCCTGAAACACCAGGAACGAGACGAGTGTTGCAAGCACTGTCCCTCACCGCACTGGGCATGGTCTGGGGGAGCACTGCTGAGCAGGTTCGTAATCAGCTGACTCGTATGTTCCATCGAGACGTGTCTGCTGTGTCTGCTGTGCAATCATGTCGCAGAGGCTGGAGAGGCCGATGTGATGAGAGGCAGAAGAAACCCGTCTGAGGTTCAACAGATCTCCCCGCCGTCTTGGCGAACCGTGCCGACGCGCCAAGATCGGCGAGAGCCTGGCCACTTGCCAACGTCCTTCCGGCCGCCCAGACTGCAGAGTGGGTGTGTGGCCACTTCGCACCCACATGCGGGCTGCTCCGCCATGGTGGCTGTGCTGGTCCCCTGCCATGCGAGCCTAGAGGCTTGGGTCTCGCAGATGGGGCGATTCGCCGGGGAAAGGAGCACATACTGTTTTCTTACCCAGCGGATTGCCTGTCTCGCCTGTCTCAAAAAGATTCTGATGCGGTGCGACCGTGACTGCTCTGCAGCCAGTGGCCGAGCGAGCTCCGAGCACTGATCCTTCCTTGGTCAAAGTCAGGCACAGGAACCTTGGCCGCTTGGCAGCAACGTCTGGCATGTGTGAGCCGGCTCGATGCAGAGAGCCACAGGCATAGGTACAGGCACAGGGCGCCGAGGACCAAAAAGCCATCGAGGCACATGAGCGGCTCGCTTCCGGGGTGCAGTCACCCACCAACCTTGAACGCACCACTGCCGCCGCCACCTTCGGACTCTGTCCGTTGTTGTGGTGGGCTTCCAAATCTCTCGGCGGCCACACAGTTCCGACTGACCTGCCCTTTGCGGCAGGCTAATCAATTGTACCTGAAGTGGCAGGCTGGGCGGTACTCAAGTGGTGTCGCGAAGAAGAGTTGCCAGCGCGAGCGGCCGGATCTGGTTGACTTGACCACACTGCGGGCAGCTATCTGGGCGCGCGTATGCGTTTGCTGTTAGATATCCCCATACACCAGCCAGCCCGCCAGCCAGGCCAGACCAAACCCACGGGGTTCGTCCCACTCGAAGGAACCGAAACCCGGTAGACCTAGACTCATTATCTGATTACTGCGGACCCAACGTGGTCTGGCTGGGGCAGCATGTGGGTCGCATCTGTTGTCCAGTCATTCTGTCACTGCGTATACTGCCAAGTACTGCGTATACATACTACCACGGACCCACCGTACATGGTAGGCCACATACCAAGACGGCATGGCACGACCATGCCGTCTACCACCATCTTTCTCGCCAGTATTTGACGGCAATTGGAAGATCTTATCTACGCCGCAAATTACAATCCGTGGCACAGCATGTAGGATCTGCGGCCTTCTCTTGGTCCTGCAGAGATTCAGCAATGGCGACATCGATCTGTTCCTCCGGGAGTTCCTTTTGCCGTGATATTAAATGCTTGACGTACGGAGTAAGCTAGAGTAGGAACCCCAAAGAAATTTCCGACTTGTGTGTGTGCCAGCTAACGCCCCACATCATCATAGGCTAATCCCACCCCCGTCTCCCCAAAAGGGCCCCTCGTTGTCACAATGGGTAACCTTTTCCATGCCAACCCCGGACTCCGGAGTCAAGTCTTCTGCGGTCTTGCTCCTGAAGCTTGTGCTCCCTACAGTCCGACCACCACACGCAAGCTAGGGCGCCGCACCTCTGGCTCCTGACAACGGTTAACCGTATCCAGCGCATTGGCCCTCGCCTCGTACTCTGGTACAAGCTGTCGTACAGTCGTATATGGTCCGATATACACCTTGTTACACTGATCCTCCCGCACAGATGGCTCCCCAGACCCTGTCGCCCGAGTCCCAGAGATCTGAACTGACGGCTTGGCACCGCAGCTCGCGTCAAGCCCTCAACCGTCCCTGCTGGAATTCCAGTGACACTCGAATCATATCATTCATCGTCAAGCGCCGAGCAGGGCGAGCAGATCGGGTTTTCCGGCTCTGAGCAAATGATTCAGCACTGCCTCTCACTACGTATACACCAACCCAGGTTGTGTGCATCCACACCAAGATTCCGCGCGAACTCATATTCTTGTTAGACATTCTCACCCCTCCCCTCGAAGGGCGTTATCCACTTGGGCTAGCCACTTCCATTCCGTTTGGGTGGTCATGGTGGTCCTCTAGCCCCCATCCTGGATGATCCCAGTCTTGACCTTTTGCTTGTCCCCTTGCCCAGGCTTGCCACAGATAGCCTCGACTCTAAAGAGATGCCGGATACCACCCACTTCCCATTCTAGAGTAGGGACCCTGGCGAAACTCTCTCTTCTTCCCCTTCCTGTACCGGACATGACATGTACCTGACTGGCGGGCCTTACCAGTCAAGGCACAGGCAATGCTGCTACGTAATCAACCATGCTGAGAGCCGTGCGGCCCTCTACTTACGATATGTCCGTGTCAAGACTCTTTCGCGCCGTGACCCCTCCCTCCCCTTTCGTCACCCCCTCTTCCCACCCGGGAACGTCCCCGTCGTCACCGGTAGCTCGAAGAAGTTCCATAGGTTTTCCACCAGCCTCCACAGGAGAGTCCATCCCTGCCGACTTACATGCCAAGCTTTGTGCTAGAGTGAGCCATCACAACCTTTTCTCCATGCTACACGCCCCCCGGCACCGAACCGGCCTACACAGCCCTCTTACCCCTTGCTCGTTCTGACTCCTTAGGTCGACAGCCAACGGAAGAGAACCCACCCATGGCTCGCTGGATTCCGCATGGTACTGTACATACATGTGTAAACTAGTTGGGATATGAGCTTTCGTCCGCTGGGCACCGCTGATGGACGAGACTTCGAGGGACCCCCCTGCTCCACACGTAGTCACCGTCATAATACTTAGGTACAACATATGTCCTCCTCTGCCCCTCGGTCGCAGGAGATTATACCTCGCCTAATCTTTTTCACTGGACTGGATTGTTCATTGATGACTCTTGTTGCTTCCTCCTGTCTCGAGACCCCAACAGGCCCCTCAGCCCCAGGGCGATACTGTATTACCAAAGTCGCAGGGCTTTTGCAATAATTCCCCGACTCTGCGGTACTCCTCGGCGGGTTCACCGTGTTATATCCGAGCCGTCCGCTGAGGTCAAGGAAATAGCATTCGTCATGTCGCATGGTCCACATTCGACCTGAACTACAGCCATTGCGTATTGTCATTGACGATACTTGTAGCTCATGCCCATAAGACATGAGCCGCGAGGCCCGGAGAAGTGCAGGGAGACATAGAAAGAGGGAGTTGGCAGGCCAGGTCCCTTGAATCCTTCTCGACCACGCAAGGGTCTGGTGAACTAGGAAAGTTGATGACAACAACAACTCGACAACTCGACCCACGAATTATCCAGGCGCTCAGCAAAAGCATCCCAAGGCCACCACGGTCCTTACAGGCAGGATGACTGACCGTGAGCTCTCACCGGACTCCGGGTCTGGTGAGCCAAGCCCTGTTTCGGACCACCAGGATGACCAGCAGTCTCCCGGAGACGCCTCAGTCAAAGCAGAACAGGGTGACGAGAACTCTACAGGGTCCAATCAGACAGTGCAGATGCCTGTCCAGAAACGGCGACGTGTCACACGTGCCTGTGATGAATGTCGGCGCAAGAAGATCAAGTGCGATGGCAAGCAGCCGTGCACACACTGCTCTGTATACAGCTATGGTCAGTGAATTTCTATTTAGACCCTCGAGACTTCCCCCTTTAACGCTTCCTACGACACAGAGTGTACGTATGATAAGCCTTCCAATCGAAGGCGGAACCCTGCTCCTCAGTACATCGAGGCCCTCGAGAACAAGCTGGCACGCGCCGAGGCGACCCTGCGCAAGTTCGTCCCGGACGTCGACCTGAACGACCCGAGCCTGGATCCCGCCGTCCAACAGGAGTTCCAAAATCGAGAGCGACAAAGACTGCAAGCTGCGAAGGCCCGGCAAGAGAATGTCAAGGAGGCAGAGCAACAGACAGCCCAGATCATGTCCATGATCGAGACATTGGGCCAGCTGGACCTCACCGAGGGCGGAGGATGGGACTTCCGGGGCACCTCATCCGGCGCCGTCTTCCTCAGGCGGATGAAGGACCACTTCAGGGGCTTACTAGGCAGTGACTACCAGACCACCTTCCTTCCCCGACCGGCCCAGGTTCCAGGCCTGCTGAAGCTGGACTCGCCGCAGTCGACAACGGCCTCGACTCCCAACGATTCGAAAAGCTCAAACGTCTACGACCTGCCACCGAAGGAACGCGCCCGTCAACTGAGCTATTGTGCGCTGTCATGCGCGACAGCACTGCTGCGAATCGTACACATACCATCCTTCTTTGAGAAGTTTGAGGAGCTGTACGAGAAGCCGTCAGACACGTTCGATATTGAAGACAACCGATTCCTCGGCCTTCTCTACTCGGTCATGGCCGTGGGTTGTATGTACAATATTGCTGAAGAGGATGTTGACAACCAGGTCAACTACAGCGAGGCAACTGAGGAAGGGTAAGCAACCCCCCCGGGCAGAAGGGAGAGGAAGATATCCGCTCGAAAGGCTGACACACTGGGGCAGGATGGGCTACTACACGTCGGCGAGAATCCTGCTGCAAGACATTACCGAGTGTCGGGATCTGACTTCGTTACAGTCCCTACTGTTCTTGATTCTGTTCCTGCAAGCAACTTCAAACCTAAGCGCGTGTTATGCATTCCTAGGCATTGCCCTGCGCACCGCTCTCAGGATGGGTCTGCACCGGCATCTGCCCAATGCCAACTTTACACCCCTCGTAAGCGAGTCGAGGAGACGCATCTTTTACTTCATCCGGCAGCTGGACATCTACTGTTCAGCTCTTCTAGGGTTCCCCGTCTTGCTTCACGCCGAAGACATCGACCAGCAGCTGCCCTCGGAGATCGACGATGAGTTCATTACCGCTGATAGCATCTCGACGCCGCCTCCTGAGACGCCCGGGTCATTCTTCCAAGCATTCAACGCCCACTCGAGGCTCATGGAGATACTGATGAAGGTTATCAAATACATATACCCACTCAAGGGAATCGAAGACGCCGTCATAAGCTCAGACGGCGAATCAAGCTTGACCTACATGATTGAATACCGCCGCATCAAGGAGATCGAGGGTGACCTCCAAGAGTGGCATGAACAACTCCCTGAAAGGTGGCGTCCCAGTGCTGAGGGACCCATCGAAGTAGTGAGGTAAGGCTGATACCTCGTTGGCTTTCGACTTTGCTGGCGAGGCTGTTCCCATACCAGTTCACCGTCTCTTGGCCGTTTACACCCTTGCCGCATTTCAGTAGCAGCTTGCTGACTTCCTCATTCCCAGAGTTCGAACCTTGTTGCGCTTTGCGTACGCACATGTGCAAATGATGCTATACCGACCGTTCCTCCACTATATTTCCCCCAGGTTATCGGCCGGTAAAGTCGTTGACGAAACATACTATGCTTGTGCGGCCGCTGGTATCAGCGTCTGCCGGAACATCATTCACATAGCGATGGAGATTAAAAATCAAGCCCTCGTGGTCGGTCCGTTCTGGTCGATGCTGTATACCGAGTTCTTCGCCATCCTGACACTGGTGTTCTACACTCTCGAGAACCCAGACAAGCCGGGCTCAGCAGAGATATTCGCGGAGGCCAACGCCGGCCGAGAGATGATCGCCAAAATGGCCCTTCGAAGCCTGGCGGCGGACCGAATCACGAACTCTCTGAACTCCCTGTGGGAGAATCTCCCGGATTCAGTCAAGAAAGGGAAGCCTCGATCCGTGTCTACGAAGAAGCGGCCTGCGACTGGGCCAAAACCTGGTCCTGTCCCCTTGAGCACTCACAAGGCACCTCTTCCGTCCAGCAGGGGCAGCGACACGCGATCGGGAATCCCGCTGGCTTTTCGTTCTCCAATGCAGGGTGGCAGGTCATCATCACGAGGCTTCAGCGTGAATCCGTCCGAGCTCCATCCTCTGGACGTGCCAGGGGCAAGCGCATCTGACGCCGGCACTCCTTCATCCAGCCAAACGACCGAGGCTGCCTACATCCCTCAGCATAGCAATACTCCGAGCCAGGCTTTGACACAGAGCCCAGACAATATCTACAAGTTCGACGCGATGATGTTCTCGTCGGGGGATCCTTTTGCCTACCCGAACCAACCGCTGGTCGAGGCACAGCCCCCGCAGATGCCACCACCTCCTCAGGCCGATGCGAGCAGCTTCTACATGACGCCAGGCCTCTATGGCGGAATAGAAGGGCAGCTGAGTGAGTCTATTTATAATTTGTATACCAATGCCACCCTCCACCCCCAGAGAGAAACCCAGAATCTGACCTGTCACGCCGGTAGCTGGCCCTCTGCCCCCATACCTCATGCAACACCCGGCCGGACAGGCTGGACTTGACCTGTCGGCACAAATGTACCAGTCTCCGAGCGCCTTGGCTGCGCAACAGTACCACATGAGGCAGGGACATCATCACCAACAGCAGCAACAACAGCACCAGCGGCGGCAGCAGCAGCAGCAACAACAACAGGCTCACCCAGCCGTGAGTGGAGAGATAGACGACATGATGACAGATGCGGGTTTCAGCCGGAACTGGGACATGTTCAACCCGAACTTCAAGCCGATGTGAGCAAGAGACTTTCCCTCAGGGGCAATGAATGCGATTTATCGACGCCAGCCGGGACGATTTCAAAACGCGCACCACTACGAGACCAGGAATGACGAAAGCTTGGAGAGGAGGGGATACAAAAAATTGGGACGCGGCGGGGGGTTCCGGCGATACTAGAAGCCCGGGGGCATATATACATTGGGTGACCGATGGGCGTTTTCGTGCTTTCTGGTCAGCAGTTTTTACAGAGCATCTTAGACCTGCGGGATTTTGTTCCAGCGCGCTGTCGGGCCGGGAGTATCGGTGCTCACAGTGGTCGCTCAAATGGGCTTGGGTGGGCATTTTGGATAGGAGGGTATGGGCAACAGCGGTCTTCTCAGGCTTTTGCACCATATGGGTTTCCCTTTTCGTTTTCTCTCTTTCTTCGTCCTTTTCCCCCTCACACTACCATTCCTCACATTTCCTCGAAACACCCTACGCAGTACATTTCACACCGTTATTCGGGGGGACCCAGCGGGTTTCCTCTGGGGCAAAGGCTAGGACCAAACCCGGAGCCACGAGGTATCCACCCTCATATACCACGGATGACGTCGACTAGGACAGAAAAGAAAAGTTCGCACACTGCCGCGGCGGTGGCTTGTGTCACGTCACACGGTTCACCTGTGGCTCTGGGAGTCCACGTAGATAGGGCAGCAGCAGGGGCCTGGAGAAGGCGAGACATTCTCTGATACTCGGGCATCACGAGTCTCACCACCAAACCAACCAAACACAAACAAAGCTCAAACATTATGTAGATTCATTTCAAACACTTTTCAACAACAGCACCATGCGTACGTCGCGAACGGGAAAAACTCAAGCCGTGGGATACGAGAGGCGAACGGGATTTCCCCGCCAGGGGCTCCGGTCAGCTATGAATCCAAGAGTCGCACATGTACACAGACCCGCAAAACCTGCTTACTTGCCCCTCTTAGTGACCTCGAAGAATTCGGTGAGGCCCTTGGCCACGACGTCGACGTTCATGTTGACTAGTGGCATCTTCTCATAGCTACCCTCTTTCATGATGGCCACCAGCGCCAGGTAGCGGTCGACCTCGCGGAGCATAACGGGCCGGAGGCCCTCATTGACGACGATGTGGCTCTCGGCGAAAGAGACGGCGACCTGGTCCTCAAGCTTCTGGGACCACGGCGGGCCCTCGAGGCGGTCGCGGTGCGCCTTGGAGCGGCTCCAGCTACCGTAGACCATGGAGACGTCGATGATGACGTCAATGTAGTCGGAGCAGATCTCGTAGCTGGCCATGTCCGCCGGCGCCGAGTCGGTCGCGATGTAGATCTTGGACATGACGTCGAACAGGTACGCCTTCTCGAAGCGGCACGTCCGGCACAGGTTGGTCAGCATCGCTTCGAGCTGGCCCAGCCTCGGGATCAGCTTCTGGATGACCTTGGAGAAGGCCTCGAAGATGGAGTGGTTGTAGATGCTGGTGAGGTGGAACGTGACCGGGGCGTTCTCGAAGCCCTCGTCCGACAGCTCGTCCTGGATGCGGATGGTGATGTCGCGCTGGATGTCGAGCTTGTAGTCGTCCGACAAGCCGTCGACCTTGTGGATGAACACCTCGATGTTGATGGATGGGTAGTTGCGCTGCAGGTACAGGATGGTGCCGTTCAGCCGCGAAACTGCCTCGAGGTAGTCGTCCTGGGCGTCGATGACCCAAATGAGCGCGCCGATCTCGCCAAAGACTGCGTCGATATCGAAGCTCGGGTTGTCGAGAAAGTCAATCTGCCCAGGAAAGTCCCAAACCTGAAAATCCATGAACGATCTGGAAGTCCTTTCTGGTGATTAGTCGAGGAGCGCTAGGAGGCAGAAGCAGGAACACCTACGCCATGGAGTCTTTCTGAATTCTCACTGTCGATTCCAAGAATAACGTTTCACTAGGCGGTACCTTGTGGAAGACGACGCTCGAGATAGATGATTTTCCGCTCCTATGTACAATCATCAGTCATCGGTGCTTTGTTTCACACTCTCTCGCCGTGGGTGCCGCAAATGGGCAAGACTGACCTCCTCTGGCCCATGAGCAGAAGCCTTGGTTTGCTCTTGCCGGCGTTTGCGGCGGCCATATCATTCGTTGGGGAGAGAGCCCCATCTCGTTGTTGCGATCGCACTCGGTTCTGCTCGTAAAGACGTTCGAGATTTAGCGCTGCTGGACTGACATATTTGACATTCGGTCGACGGGGTGTTCCAGGGGTGGAGGAACCACCGGACCCAAAGGACGACATGCTGCATGTACCGATTGATAAAGAATGGGGGAAGAAACAGGAGTTGGGTTGAAGCGAAGGACGAAGCAAGACCTAGGGTAGGCAGGAAGAGGGGAAGGGGTGTGTGAGCTTCGAGAGCTTCCATCCGAACATAGAAAGCTTGACCATCCGAGTGACTGTCAATAAGCCCTGATTCATATATATGGCCCTACAAGCCTGGACGGGTGCATTGGCTCTTCGTAGTTCCGTCCACAGACAGCCTGTGAGTGACCACTCGATCAACACGGGCCGTTGCTGCGGTATCTCTCTGGCTGTTCGCAAGACCTCGCAGCAATCGTTGACATTGGTCGACCAGTCACCAGGACCTCGTAAGCCGACTTCCACAATCTACCGCTGGACGGGGAGGGGGAGGGAGGGTGACGGTGTATAATCTCGTTCCCAAATGCACAGACGGGAAGGCGCATGAGAGTTGGCGTTGATGTGCGCATGGCATCGCCCTCAAGGTCGGCAGAAGACTGAGGATGACCGGCCGTTCCTTATCTTCTGCCCGCATCCGTTCCTCCCGTTCAGCTACCAGAGTTTGTGACGACCGAGCTAGTGAAGGAGCAGGAGGAAGGCAGAAATACCAGTTGCCCCAGCGGTCGCACAGGTTCGTGTAGTGGCTCAGCAAGAGTCGGTGAAAGCTGAGAATACAAGCTGAGGTGACTCAATTTGAGATCCCCTGCCTGATCCGAGCTGACCCAGCAGTCCATCTGTGAGGCTGACTATCCGGCCCGGGTATATAAGAGGCCCAGCAGACCAAGCCTTGGGGTCACTGGGGCAACTGGGTGCCGTGAGATGCCACTTGGCAGCCTATGTGAAGCACTCGTGGTTGAGTTGACGCAAAGGGCTCCTGGGATTGGGTTTGCGGGCACAGCCGGCCTCGGGACTTGCCACCTGGCAGGAGAAGGAGTACGTTGAGGTGTGACGAGATCCGAGGGGGTGGTACTCGGCCGTGCAGTCGCCGAGACAAGTCCACTGCATCAAGCAGCAAGCCCAGAGTGCAGGGCCAGGCGAGAGGACACGAACAGCCAACAGGAGTAGTAGAAACATAGGAAACACAAGGGGGGATGAAAATTACCTCCATCGTGGGTGTGGTTGCAGGATCCAACCGGCTACCGTTGCTGCCTTCTTGACCACCCAGAACAGCAAAGGCTTGGACGAATGACGCCCAGAGGGGATGCCTGGAGAGGTGCAGGAGTACTTTGTCCAAGACGGCACAGCTCATACCAGTATCCTTGCCCTCGAGCCGCCCAGAGGGCAAAAAGGTGCCGTAAAAAGACAGCTGCGATACGACGTGAAGCTGACAGGTGACGCGAGGCGGATGGCTGACCAACTAGAACATGCGTTAAACATAGAGCACCAGGGTAAGCCAAGTCCTTCTCCTGACAGGCAAAGCTGAGTGGTTACCGACCAGGTTGGCAGATGCCTTAAGACCGCATATGGCCTCGGAGATATGAAGCTCAGATAAGGGGAACTGCGTCGTCAGGCGTATGTGGTGTTGGGTTTGCTTGTCAGATAGCCTGAGTATCTCGGATCGAGCACTGTGGTGACTGCGGTGTGCAATGCAGCACAATAATCCTGTGGTTCTGTGCCGGGCTGCCTCACTGCTGGTGTTCAGGAGGCTCCAACTTGTGAGTAGAACCACCTATTGCACAAAACAATGGTGTGCCAAAGAACTTTGGATGTGGTCCTGTCCTTGGTCTTCACTTTTGGAGGTGGTAGTTGGTTCGGATCCGAGATGGGCTGGGCACTAATAAGATGAGATGTTCATGAGGCTTTGGGATAGCCGACTGTTTGGGCAGAGCCCTTGGTCACAGCCCTTTGGCATGTTCCAGCTTAAGATTACTCAGGGTTAGGGTCACAAGCGGCCAGCCATACTTGGAGCCATGAGAGCTGTCGCCGATATCCCCTACAGCTAGCTCATAAACATTATCAAAGTTGCTTCTGCATTGGAGGAGACTTGGCGTGGTACAGGACGGTATGAGACAGCAGACCTATGGATTTGTGCATATTTCACATTGGATACCCTGCTGTGAATGCATTCCTTGCATTACAAGTTCTGCTAGGATGCCCACCACATAATCAGGGCAGCTAGGTATCTTCCAACTTCTTGGAAGACAAACCTTGGGAAGCTCCAGTAGAATGACGTCCAATATGACAACCTCCTAATCAACAAACCCCCATAAGACGACCTGCTGACAACTCAGAAGTTAGTCAACAAGGAGATAAAAAGCCTATAGACCAATGAGTCAGAGATAGGTAAGCCACAGCGGCTCTTACAACATCACACAACTTTTGGAAGGTGTGGCGGCGTTAAAGTAACGGTGGATGTGATTCCTTTAGGTCTTCCCTTTAATTACAGGAAAATATGAGGAACCCGATTGCCAAAATACTTAGTACCAGGCCGGGATGGTGAAGATCTGTCATACGAATAAGCCTGATCAGGTGTCAAGACAATCTCACCGGGTCACACCAAGCGACACGACACTTCGTTTTGGGCCAAAGGCACAGAACGTTGATCAAACTGCTATGTAAGACGGATTCATGAGCCGTCCTTAGCATGAAATTCAACAATTCCCATTGAAGCAGAAATGTGATGCATTGAAGATACAATTTTGATGGCTGAGACCCTGTCTTCAGCATGGCTGGCCTGGAAGAACCACCTAAACATACAGCAAGCATAGAAATGGATTGTCTACTCCCCAGGCAAATCGGATACCTGTTTCTCATTTTCCTTCCTGCTGCCCGGCCTGCCGAACAACCCCGCCACAAAGCTCTTCCTGCGCCTAGCCACCTTCACTTTCTCGGGCTTGGAGTTCTCGCCAACAGGCGTGGTCTCTTCCAGGCTCGTGGGAGGGGTCAGCTCGCCAGTCAGAGGCGACGCCTTGATGTTAGAGAGAGACTGTAATCTTCAGTCAGCAGCAGACATCCTCGAGTTGGTCGCAGGCTTCTGCCCACCTTGACACTCAGCCTCTTCCGCCTGGCGAAACTCGCTGGTTGCTCCTCGTCAATAACACCCATGGAACCGTTACTATTTGCTTCCTCATTCAGGGAATGTGCCAGAGTCTTGCCGTTTAGCGCCACGTTCTCGTCAAGCATGGCCACGAAGCGTATCAGGCCGCGGGGCGGCGGCACGCCTAGTGCTTCCTCGAGATGCTCCGACAGCAAATAGGCATTGCGCTGGTTCGTGCTGGGTTGGATATATGGGGCCAGAGCTGAAAGCATCAGGGTATATGTGGGCTCGAACGTCCCCGCGAAGAAGATGCAGGCAGAATGCTGGAGTCGGACGGCGACGGAGGACGGTGGCCTGTGGTAACGCTCGGCGATCTTGGCACTCAGCTCGGTGATGAAGATAAATTCATCGCCGATCTTGTCATTTATGAGTGAGTTCGTAATGGTTATCTGACGGTGGGTGTAGGACTCACGATGACATTGGTGTTCAATTCGGCCAGGACCACGGAATCACTTTGAATCCTCTCACGGAGTGTGTCCGCGACGCATCTGCCTGAGAATGCTTCTTCATAGTAATGGTTCTTCCGTTTTGAGAGCTCTGCCCTGCCCATTGTCATAGCTGCCGATTTCGGAGTATCCCCGGGCGGCCTTCGAGTAATAGGCTGCATGAGCTCGTCCATCTCGGTTAGTTGAGGCAGCGTCCACGGGTGTCTATTCGATACGGCTTGGCGATCTGGGAAGGGCATCTTGGCTGGATCTGTAGGCTATGTGGCTGAGATCCTCAGTGAAGTGGCCAAGCTGTGATCAGGTCTGAAAGGCCGGGCCTGCTGGGTTGGGCTGGCACTTGACTGTCCTGAAGATGAAAGTTCTGGGCACACTTCTCATCCGAGTCCACGGTTGTGTATGTCTTCTACTTTGGAGTCTTCGATGGACTCGAAATGAGCGGTCGTACCGTGTCAAGTGCGAACGTTCCCCAAGAAGCCGTCGTCGTGACTTGATGCACGTTCAACCAGGCCCAGGACCTGTCTCACCCAGGCTCCTTGATGCGTTATTGGGTGCAGCGCGAGTATGTTGGATTCACCCGCTCTCATCTCGGTTGGTACCAGGGCATCACTGTGTTTTTGATGATAAATGTAGCATGAATGAAATGCCTTGATACTAAACGACGGATAGCAACATAGCGAGCCCAAGTTCTGCGTGTGGATCTGCAGTAGTGTCACAATGACTGGTCGTCGCCAATCCGCGTGGGCAAGGTGCGACCAGTCTTCTCCTTCATTTCAATCTATGCAAACAAATGACGGAAGGAACAGCCTGGATGCTGCTTTCCATGTCCGAGTGTTGGGGAAGGGGCATTTATTTGGCTTGGGGGCTTCCGCGGGTAGATACCCGCGGACATGGGCTGCAAGGCCTGCCAACGATAATCATGAATGATCAAGTCTGTAAGGGAAAGGAGATATGTGTCTCGGGTTCTTGTGCTACATACACGGATGGTAGCAGGAAGCTCATTTCAACCTGTGGCCGCGGCCGTTTTCCACTTGACTGATCTGCATGGGAAGCCGTTTTTTCTACTTCAATGAACCAGTGGGCTTGCCCGCGCCAAATATGGAGCAAGAGTTGTCATTGAATTGACCGTTAAAGTATACATACCAGACGCCAACTGTTGATAGAAAATAAAGCCAAAGAGTCCAAAGCCCAGCCCTGCTGCCCAATCCCGGGCATCTCTGATACCAACCCCCAATGCAAATTGGCAACTGACTTGTCTTTTCACATGATCAAGTTTCCTTAGAACAGAATACAGTATGGCGGTGAAATGCACCGACTACGGCTAGCTCATGCAACAGGGCTCCCCTTCCTGGCATGAGCGTATGCAGCGACATGCTTCTCAACCTTGAGCTGCCAGCCCGCAGCACACAAGGCTATGGCCTCGAGGGGCACAAGGATGACAGCCAGGTATACACTCGCCCAAGACTGGCCGCAGAGTGTTCCAAAGTAAGGCGCCTGTCCCATCTGGACAGACCTCCAACGGCACGTCCAACTGAGCAGGGAGTCGGTCGTCTCCGAGGCGTTGATGGCGTAGAAGACGATGACAGCCACTAGTGCTGCCACGAAGCCGACCACGGGCGCGGCGAACATCATGGGGGTGTGGACGGGGGTGTTGTTGCGGAGCTGTAGGTGAAGCGTCAATAAGCTGACCATGGCGAGGTCTGAAGGGCCGGAAGATATGCATGGCTTACATGAGGAACCTTGCTGCACAGCAGGGCTGCGATGTTTGCAAGGGTGACCAGGGAGCTTCCAGCGACGAGCGCAACGGTTGGCTGCATGTCGAAAGTATCGGGCCACACGGAGAGCAAAGAGCTCCCGTGGGACCTGGTGGTGTTGTAGACCCTTATGGCGTCGGCAGAAAGGCCCAGGATGGTGATGCCACAGAGAAGGGCGAGGGCAGTGATGGATATCCGGGCAGCATCGATCAGCTTGAAAGTCTTGGTTTGCCTCTCGAGGTAGTGGTCGTTCTGAGAGTCGACCTCGAGGGTAGATGAGGAAGCCTCATTCTTGATAGACTCGCTCGCCATGACTGGTGGTGACAAAAAAGAACCGAACCGGGGTATCAAATAAGAAGTCTGAAGCGAAGGGAAGAAACAAGAAGGGACTATGAAGAACAGGTCGATCAACAACAAACAACAACAATAGGAACAACAACTAATGCGAGAGAGAGAGAGAGAGAGAGAGAGAGACGAAACTTGAGGAGAAACGAAACAGGAGGAGGATAATGTGGTCTAATAAACCATCACGACCCAGGCATGACTTCATCCGCTGGCTCGCAATAAGGTTGATTATGTCTTGCAGAATGCAGGGGGAAAGAAGCAGTGGATTGTTTCCCCCGTAGCCGCCGCGAGCAAACAGGCGCCAAACAGCCTGGTCATCATCTAAAAACGGCCAGAGAGTTCCGCTGTGTGTCTATCTAGAGATGCGAACTTGTGCGATAGAAGCAGTGTGACTTTCCAAATTTACCTTCCCAGACCAGAGACAGCCATCGAGGTCAGCGCGTATGCAGTGAGAATTGGGGGGTGCATGGTGTTTCCAGCCTTGAGCAGGACGGGATTGGCCCAGCAGGCGGCACGTCAAAGTGGGTGTCACCAAGCGAGGGCGTAATGGCAGCACAGGATTGGTCTGGACGAGGCTGGATGCATGGGCAGTAACTGCACCTCTGCAGTACCCTTGACTTGGTGGCCCGCCAGATCTCCCGCCAACTACGGGGGGTCTCACAGCCAGCGGCCCGGCGCTTATGTGTGTCCACACCATACACAACAATGTACCCGCCCGTGCGGGCAGGGGTCCTCCCAATCAGAACTGCCGAAGGGGTCCCTGCTCTTCTACACACAACTAACATGCCGACATGGCGTCCTTCCGTCACTGCCAGACAGCCAGAATACCTAGTCGTCTTTGGCCCTCCCGACCTCAAGGTTTACCTGAACTTCGTCCTCCCTCTCGACATTCCATTTTTGGAACCACCATGTCAACTAGTAGTCCCTTAGTGGCCAGCCAGCTCGGCAGCTCGGCACTCGTTGATGCGCTGCCGTCCAGCCCATCTGGAGCTTCCACTCTCGCTCCCCGGTCGATACATTTCTGTCCGTCTGCTCTGCTGGCCCCCGCTACAAGACAGTAGTCGGCCGGGGCTTGTAAGACATCTTCTCCTCCCACTCCTTGTCTCCGATCTCCGATCAGGGCTCGCTTACTGGTGTGGCTTGCCTGGCCCAGCCGTCGTCTTTGCAGGCCCCCGAACGCCATCGGAGTAGAGCCTCGACTCTTTCCCACTGCCCTCTCGGCCCTCTACCACGTGTGCCCCGACAAATGCGGCTCATTTGTGCCGGCAATCCATTTCAAGCCTTGATCACTAATCCGGCCGCCAACCTGCACACGACTGAGTGCTAGCGGTCTGCCTCGTGCGTGGCTGGCGCGAGTTGGCCCCTACTAAATCCACGCCGTACTAATGAGCGTCATGCCTCAAAAGTCATCCTCGTCTGCCACGCCGACCGCCGGTCTCTTTCAAATCTCAGCACGGGACAGTTGGCGTCCTTGCTCTGGCAGTCAACGGCCGGGGACCTGTGGTACGACACATGTCGTGCCCAACGCCATCAGGTCTGTGGGGCACCACAACCGGCTACCGCCACAAGCCATCTGATTGTCTTTGGACCTGCCCATACTCTTCAGGAAAGCATCTGATTGCCTGTCTGTGGGCGGCGATCAAATGCTCCATGCAGCAAGACAATCATCATGCTACTGACGACCGGTCAAGTCCCCCACGCGGCCCGGCGAGACTCGCCGTTTACCTATGATTATATCTGCATGTATGCGTCTTTCCTTGGTCAACGCTAACGGCTTGTTGCAGGAGCGGTCGCGCAGCCGGCGTTGGCGTCCTCCGCACAGAGGAGAAGCAGTCATCGGAGCTGTCCATCTTGAGCTCTCGCATGTCTTCCTGCAGCGGCCCGGATTGCTGGCCCAACGGATCCAATGACCTGGGCTGGCCTGAATCTGTTCTCCAAGGGTGTGTAATGCCGGAACGAGATAAGCGAGAAAGCGGCGTCATATGGTCACTTTGCATCTCTATACGAGCGCGAGGGTATTGATTCAGACCTGTTCATTGCCATGCAGTGGATCGAGTCCTGCGCTGCTAGATCTAGCCACAGACACGACCCGTCAGGCCGGAGACGAGGTGTTGGCCTCCTAGACGGTCTGGCATGGCTGTAGAGACACCGTCAAGGCGGTGCGGCCTCGCTTCGCACCGCCAGATTCGCCTGGGTTACACAACTGAGGGGGCGCAAGCCTCGAATACTCCGCCCATGCCGTCTGCACTTCTCTGTGCATGGCCTCGTGCACTTCGACTAACAGCTGCAGCGGGCATGATCCCCTGTCAGCCAAGCTTGTTGTGCGCTGACTTTTGCATGCTGGTACGTAGGCGATTTTTTGACAGAGAAGATAGCCTCTGGAAGAAGCAATCGATGCAGCTGTCAACTTTTGTCTCGGCCAGCCCAATGTTCTGGTCAGTGGCCGGGCTGAGGAGCTGACGATTCGGAACGCGAAGAAGAGAAATTGCCTCAGGTCATGAATTGATCAGGCCACT
>JAMFTM010000149.1:0-118823 GCA_023522825.1 Diaporthe ampelina
AACGATGTCGCGAACTGACGCAGCAAAGCAACAGCTATGACCAAGCCCGAGCTGCAAGAGATGGTGAGGCTCTGTTCAGGGCAGGCCTTGGGGGCAAGGTTAAGTCCAACGGTGGGACAAAGAGATGAGGATTGGACGAAGGGTCGAGGTTGAGGAAGAGGAATTGCTAGTCTACCCGGGTACAGCAACTTTTCCCATGTCGAGTCGCTGCCCGCGATTACGGACGGCCAGGAAGGGAAGGCTAGGCCCCAGGTACCAGCAGTCTAGTAGAAGAGCAGCACCCACACACCCACAGTCTTGCAGCAGTCAGGCAGGGGTTGAAATTGGAAGCGAGTAACGGTAACCCACTTCTGCAACTGTACGTACTGTATTCTTAGCAGTCCAACCCCACTCTCAATCGCAATTCAGCTCACATTCCAGGAAGACGGGACCCCTCCCACCCCATCTCACGGCCACTCAATCCAACTGTGGCATTGGCTACTGCACGTCCTCGAATGAAGGCGTAACGCCTAGAATCTCATGACAAATGATGGCTGGCTAGCAGGGTGCACATTCTCTAACAACAAGTGGCGTGTTGATGTTTATATACCTTCTCTAATGTATCAAGATATCATCTGATGGACTGATTGATCGTCTTGGCCGGCCATAGCTTCAATATTCTGTGCAGCTCGTCTCCCTGTCGGATGGGGCATTAATTGGGAGCAACCCGGGAATAGCGGACCGTTTTGGGAGGTCGACGGTGACTGACAAACTGACAGACCAGCATCGCTAGATCCAGGGACCTCGGTGCACCTGGGGAAACCTTGGAAGGCAGGAGCTGCAGCTCCAGGTGGCCCATGCTTGCCGTTGTGCGAGGCTAGCTAGGCCCTGTCCGTTTCTGACCAGGTTCGTTGTTCTACCGTTGCACCGTCCCACGTACTCCAACCTGCTGGCCTTAGCTACAACTAGAGCTGGGGGGCTGACATCATCTCTCGGCTCTCACGGCCGAGCAATGCACAAGCCACAACCACACAGCCCACTAGCATATCCATCTGCCTCGTCAGCTCTTCACATCGTGACTGTGGTCTGAAAAGCTGTAAATCTTTGCCTCGGTGAGCTTTGCGTCCACAGCAGCCAGTCCATAGTCACAACCTTTTGTCATTCAAGAACTTGCAGCCACACAGCTCAAACCGACGGCGTCAACATCAATCCTCACGATGTCGGCCCGCGAGAGGAGACCGCAGGGCCAGCAGCAAGCCCAGCAGCAGTCCACACCCGTCGAAATAGACAAGGAGAAGCTGAAGAAGGCATTTGATATCTCTCACTTCGACATCAACGCCATCCTGCGAGGCGTCCAGCTCACCCTGGTTGGAGGTACAATGTCACACCCTCCTGCTGGCCAATATTGGTCCTTGGCGCTGACAGACTTCAACAGCTCACCGGGCCCTCCAGAATCCTGCCCTGTTCAGCTCTGAGCACTATCGCCAGGCCGCAATCGCCGTGGGAGCTGGAATAGCCATCCGTCTTGCCATCTACATCCCGGTATGTGCCTCATCTTCGCATTTAAACCGTGACACGTGCTCACATGCCCTTCTCAGATCCTCGGAGTACGGGTCTTCCTCTGGTTCCTGTCTCTCATCTTCCGCCTTGATTCTGTCACCTGGGATGACAGGATCCTAGAAGGGCTCGACTTCATTGCGAACTATGTCTTGCAGGTGCCGCTCTTCCTCATGACTCTGATGCGATATGCCACGCCCACTCTAGACAACCTGTGAGTCGACACCTGAAATCTAAGTAGGTGGCTTGCGTTTCTGACGAGAGATAGATTCATGGAGTCCCTGAGATGGGTGGATGTGACCTACGTTCAGAAGCATAAGCATGACGACCCGAAGGAGCTGCGGGATATGTACTATCCCAACCTGAGGCAATACTCCACCCGTGATGGGAGCACTCATACGACCAGCACCGCCGAGGCCATCTCCATGTTCCTGTACAGGTTCGCGCGCAAGGCTGGCATCTCTCTCGCCGTCTACCTCATGTCGTATTTGCCCGTGGTCGGTCGCTTCGTGCTGCCCGCAGCCAGTTTCTACACTTTCAATAAGGCAGTCGGCCTCGGCCCGGCCTCCGTCATCTTCGGCACCGGAATCTTCCTTCCGCGGAGATACCTCGTCATCTTCCTGCAGACCTACTTCTCGTCCCGCAGCCTCATGCGCGAGCTACTCGAGCCTTACTTCGCCCGTATCCGCTTCAACAAGAATGAGAAGCGCAACTGGTTCCGCAGCC
This sequence comes from Diaporthe ampelina, assembly GCA_023522825.1. Lineage (NCBI taxonomy): Eukaryota > Fungi > Ascomycota > Sordariomycetes > Diaporthales > Diaporthaceae > Diaporthe > Diaporthe ampelina. The sequence continues at coordinate 2,263 of JAMFTM010000149.1, forward strand.
GCGAGGGACTGCTGTTTGGATTCGGCATCGGCTTTTACACCTTGCTCCGGGTTCCCCTCCTGGGTGTGCTGATTTATGGCATCGCCGAGGCCTCGACTGCGTATCTGATTACGAAGGTCACGGATCCGCCACCACCTTCGAATCGCAGCGATGGCTTTGCAGCCAGCCAGCAGGAGTGGAGAAACAAACAAAAGTTCCTCAGTCTGCCACTGTCAAGTCTGGACAAAATCCATGACGAGCCTCCCGCGTACTCCGAAGTGGATCCCCATCCCGAATCCCGGCCCGCTGAGCTCTAGCCGCTGTACCATAATGACAGGCATGCTCAATATCAGTCAATGAGGCAGATCAGATATCAAAGAGGCCAGAGATTCGCACACGCAAAAACGGAGGGTACACCCGCACAACTAACAGCCCCATGTAAACAAATGCAAGTTGTACATACTCGTCGGTACCAAAACGCCAACATCGCTGTTGCCCTGGTGGTTCAGTAGGCACTTTCCTCGTCGCCTATGAGTCCTATAAGACAGCCTCCTACGGGACAACCTCGTATGGGTGTACACCACATCTTTGCGGGTGTGAATTTTCGATCTCATGTCAAGGGGACCATTTGAAATAGAAAGAATTGTCCTCGTTAGGTAATTTTACGTACTGGGCACTTCTGATTTATTACGAGACGGTCTCGATATTCCAAATCCCGTACCGTCAAGTGCCCGGCGATCTTATCTGCGGAGAGGTGGAGACGAGGGGCCGATCCGGGCGGATGGGTGCGGCCAAGCCTGGGATTGGTGAGTAGTCCGAGATAAGGGCTGTAACTGGCTCCAAGCCGTCAACTACCAACTCCTCCGATAACGACCATCCTAATCTGTGTAGTCAGATTTCATTACGTCGTCCCAAGCGAGTATTCATCTCATGAGACACGGCATTGCCGTACGCTTGTGCGGGGTAGTTCATGAGATACGATATAATTATAGACCCGCCGCCATGGCACGAGAGGCAGGATATCTATGTTCTGCTTCACGGTAGTATCCCATAGAATATACTTCTGGGCCCATCCTATTCGGTACTGTACAGCTCGATCAAGATGCCTGGTGAAATTCGGACTGTCTGCAAGGTCGACCTTGAGAAGCCTGCTAGTGAGCAGCCTCAGCTTCATGTAAGTCGCGTACGCTACAAGCGCCTCGGCCCGAAGACTAACAGGCGAGGGTAGAACAGATGGCATCCAGACAGTAAGAATCAATGAAATATTCTGGACGTCCCCGTGGACCAAATTTAACCATGTCCCAGTCCCCTTCGCCGGCAAGATCAAGGATGGAGAAACTGTGAAGATTGAATGTGTAGACTGGTAGGTGATCACCACGTCTCACGTCAAAGTACACGTTCTTCCTAACACCCGTGCGCTTTAAAGGACCGGCGGCCAGATCAAGAACAATGACTCCGCAGATGACATGAGGAACGTGGATCTGACCAAGATCCACTACCTCTCCGGCCCCTTTGAAATCGAGGGCGCGAAACCAGGTGATGTTCTGCTGGTCGAGATAATGGACGTTCAGCCATTCCAGGACCAGCCATGGGGGTTCACCGGCGTCTTTGACAAGTCAAACGGCGGCGGGTTCCTGGACGAGATCTACCCATCAGCGTAAGCTACCAACCCATCCATGCAGTCGTCCCGTTCCCTTGTTGTTGCAGGATCTCTCAGCTTACACAAAAGAACACAGCGCAAAAGCAATCTGGGACTTCGAGGGTATCTACTGCACCTCCAGGCATATCCCACACGTCAAGTTCGCAGGTCTCATCCACCCGGGCATCCTGGGCTGCGCGCCCTCGCCCGAGGTCCTGGCCACGTGGAACGAGCGCGAGGGTCAGCTTATCGCCTCCTCCAAGCTCGAGGGCCGCGACGTCGCGCTGCCGCCGCTGCCGCATAACTGTCACCCTGGTGGTGTCAGCACGAGCGAGGTCGACCTTGCTGAGAAGATTGGCCGCGAAGGGGCGCGCACTGTCCCTGGGCGGCCTGAGCATGGCGGGAACTGTGATATTAAGAATTTGTCACGTACGTATATTTGAGCTCTCATTTCTTGCTGAGTATACCGAAGCCGGGCACCTAAGCTAACTATACTCTAAACTTCAGGCGGCAGCAAGGTCTACCTCCCCGTGCACGTGGACGGCGCCAAGTTCAGCGTGGGCGACCTGCACTTCAGCCAGGGCGACGGCGAGATCAGCTTCTGCGGTGCCATTGAGATGGCCGGCGTCATCACGATCAACTTCAAGGTCCTCAAGAACGGGCTGGCTGACCTTGGCATGAAGAGCCCCATCTACGTGCCCGGCCCCGTAGAGCCGCAGTTTGGTCCTGGAAGGTACATCTATTTTGAGGGGTTCAGTGTCGACCAGCACGGGAAGCAGCACTATCTTGATGTTGCTGTTGCGTACCGGCAGACTACACTTCGTGAGCTTTTCGTCTTTTCTCGTTCTCAGTGTGGCACATTAGACTGACAGTCACGCAGGCGTCATTGAGTATCTCCGCCGCTTCGGCTACAGCGACTACCAGATCTACCTCCTGCTGTCGTGCGCCCCTGTGCAGGGCCACGTCGCGGGCATCGTGGATATCCCCAACGCGTGCACCACCATCGGCCTGCCCATCGACATCTTCGACTTTGACATCTCGCCCAGCGGGCCGGCCAAGAAGCTGGACATGGGCACGTGCGCGTTCGAGACGGGTGTCACGGAGGGCAAGGTCACGGCGGGAGGTGAGAACAGCGAGCACAGCTACGGTGGTGGGTTGACCTACAAGTCGTGAGGGAATGCTCGGAAAACTTGGTAAATAGTCCTGGATCAGAGCGCTGGTGTTTAATTGATGCGAAAATGACCGTCTATGTGATGACTGTTATTCTAGTCAGTCACCTCCCACAGAATTTCTATCACGCTCCGCAATGTAGCTCCACGCCATGCCATAAAAGCCATCTCAGATACTTCCGTCGAACCCCCGCAAACACTACTGCCAGAAAACAGTGTCAACGCTGTGAATGCTGCCGGTCCTCCTTAAGCGGGCAGGACGGGTCTTCCTTTTTAGGTAATCTCCATCTCGCTGAGGGCGGAATGTCCGGTCTCCTTCATGTGTTTACTAGCCTCAGCGGCGCCGGCGCCGATCCAGCCACACCCGGGGACGTCGCACCTCAGCACAAAGTCGGTTGTGTCGGTGAAGTAGTGCGCGTCCTTGAGCTGCTTAGCGAGGCGCTGTGCCATCTCCACAACAGCGTCGTTGCCAGTGTCCCACTTGGTCTCGTCAAAGTCCACGGGAAGACTGAGGTCCATCGTGAAGGCTATACGGTCGTAGTGGATGCCAGAGTAGAGGAGCAAGCAGCGGGTTGCCTTGCCCTCGCCGTAGCGGTCTACCCGTTGACTCTGTGATGTTGTTAGATCGGACTCTATGCTGCTGCTCCCCGCCGGGGAAGCCTCCGTCTGCCTGACATACCTTCACATCCACGGAGCAGATCTCAATGTCATAAATGTCCGACAGGACACCCAGCTCGATAGCTCCACCCCACCTGTCCGGCGAGAGCATCGTCTGCGCGTACCGCTGCGGCTCCATCTCCAAGATAACCTTGGTGTATTTTTCCGGGTGCGCGAGAATGTACTGCCCGACCTCCCGCCTCAGCGTGGGCGCCGGGTCCGCACGCTGGATCACCCCGCCGAACGCGGTGAACATGCACGAGTTGTCGTCGGGCATCACCCGCAGCGCCAGGTACCCGTCCTTTTCGGGCCACTCGATCACCGTATGATCGGGCTCCACCGCCTTGGGTTTGAAAGCTGGTTTTGTCGCCGTGGGCACCTCGGGCGGCGCGGATGATGCGCTGGTGTCCTCCTTTGGTACGAAGGTGATGGCCTCGCCCTTTAGGTTTAGCGGTCCGATCGTCGCGCTGGTGTTGCTGAGGTCGATGTTCTTGAGGGGGTAGCCGTATTTCAGGGCGGATGGTTCTGCGCCTTGCTTCTCCCGAAGGTGGTCTATTACCTGCTGGATCGTCCAGTCTGGCGTTGCTGTGACCGTCTCGACCCAGCCTGGGCCTCGAACTCGGAAGCGTATGTCGGCCATGATACTCCCAGCTGAAATTACGAACGTAGCAATAAATGGTTCCTCCACAGAGCCTCTCCGGTATGAGGGAGTGTGAGATATGGGTGTGAGATGGTTTTCCCCTGACTGGCCCGCACGACTAAGAATCTGGCCTTGTGTTGTCGTCTTCTAAGGCTTGCGTGAAAGACCCCTCGCCTGTTATCCGCATAAGATCACCCCCTCGCATATATATGCAACTATCCCCGTGTCACTAGGGCGTATGTCCAAGTCCACACACGGCGAGCCAGTCCAAGCTTGTGAAGCAGTCCCACTTGTCAGGCCTGCCTTGGACTGACTGGGACCAGAGCCTTTTCTTTGCCTCTGTTATTTTGAAGCACACCTGAACCAACTCCCCAACCAGCAACAAAGAACGAGTCAGGCAGTGATCCCTTCCAAGCCAGATCCAAGGTGAGTTCCGAGTCTGATTTCCTTCTCAGTGGCGACCCCTGGCAGCAGCGGATATTCGCTTTTCCAGTGGGACATGAAGCACTCACTGCTGAGTGTCGCTGGCCACTGCAATGCGAGTGTGATTTGATGAGGCCTGGTTCCGGATTTCAGAGGGGGACGATGATGATGGTAAAGGGAGGACTGAATCGCCAATTCCATGTGTTGCCATCGCTTTGATATGGGTAATCCCGTTCACTGACTGACAAAGCAGGTCACCAGCGCCAATCACCTGCACTCCCAGGGGGCAACGCTCGGGCCACACCCGCCTCACAGCTCCACCCTGCTATTCTCACGCCCTCCGTACAGTGAGAACACCGAACCCTGAAGTGAAGAAGCAGCACCCCCACCCAGCCCCAGCATGGCCCCAAGTCGCCGGTGGGCCAGCGCTGGCCCCGGGATGGGGTCCCGGGCGTTAGCGCCGCTGGAGAGGAGGCGCGCGCTGCACCAGCAGCAGCAGCAGCAGCAGCAGTTGGGGGGTGGAAGCGGCAGCAGCAACGGCCTCGAAGGCGAGGACGAATTGCCCCCTCTCGATTCAACCAACGGTCGCGTGGTCCTCGACCTTGACAACCTCCTCCCTCCCAGTTCCCGCGTGCAGCTCGAATTGCAGCCAACACAGCTCCGCCAGGCACGCAACCGCGAACCCTCTGGCAGTGTAAGTCGCCCGTTGCATTTCCGCTTTCCGTTTCCCGCTGCAGCTTTTAGCTGCCTGTCCCGTTGCTGTGATCGTCACGTTCTCGCGTTCGTGGCGAACAAAACACCCAAGCTACGCTGCGCATCGCGTCTCGGTACAGTCGTCGACGAGGACGTGACATTGGCGCGGTGCGACGCGACTGCGGGTGACGATCACCACTCGGATTCCTTGGTGTTTTGGGATCTCTCGGGAAGCTGACACGCACGCAGCCACCACGAGTCAACCCCAACACAGCCTCCTTCTGGGTGCGAGAAGACGAAAGCAGCGACGACGATTTCGAGGACAGCAGCGACGAGAGCAGCAGCGAGTCAAGCGACGACGACGCGCCCTCTGAACCCGCTGATCCCGAGGAGCCTGACGAACCCGCTGAGCCCTTCGACCCTCTGAACATCAGCGAGGAGGAGTCGCGCAGGATCTTGCACGGCATTGCTACCGGAGAAGTCACCCTTGAGAACCTTCAAGCATACCTGGGGCCTCAGTTCCGCAACGCCGCCAGCATCTTTCACAGGGCCATCGAAATCCAAGCGCAGTACCAGGCGGAACGCCTCGAGTGGATTAATGCACTCCAACGGACCATACGAGCCCAAGACCGCATAGAGGAACGTCGCGACCGTAGCGAACAAGAAGGCGAAGACTCCCGAGGGTCTGAGGAATCCGACGACGAGAAAGAGGCCGAAGAGACCGAGGAGTCTGGCGAACAAGGCACAGCCTGTCGGGACCCTTCCAGTCGAGGAAACGACGACGACGAGAACGAAGGGCCAGGGCAATCTGGCACTGGGAGCGGTGGTCACACGAGCGGTAACGACGAGGGCGAGCGTCCTTCTGACCAAACCGACGGGCAGGCGGACGATAGACAGCAGGACCCAGATCAGGGAACGGACCGCCAGAGGCGAGGCGAAGGTGGGTGTGAACAGCCAGAGAAGGAGCAGCAGGGCTCAAGTCAAGACCGGTCGGCCGATCTCGACGCTGACAACAAAGCCATGGCGCCAAGATCTGCAGACGAAATTATGGTTCACGACTCAATCGAGGCGAAGGGCGACCATGACGTCGAGATGGAGGATGCACCTGCCGCCACAAACGGTGGACACCCCGCCGCTGCCCGGCCGACTGTGAACGCAGCTGAAGACGCCAACGGCGATGCAGATGCCGAGGGCGAGATCGATGCAGACGCTGATGCGGATGCTGACGCTGATGCTGACGCTGACGCCGATGCGGATGCGGATGCCGATGCGGATGGAGATCCAGATGCGGACGGCGAGGCTGACAGCACTGAGCCTCCCGAGTCTTCGAAAGCCCGGCGCGGAAGAGGAAGGTGGCGGAACGTCGATGACCCCAACAAGGAGTTGCGCCAACTCATTGATGACACCCAGAAGTACCTTACCGCCTTCACGGAGAAGTAAGTATCTGCAAGCCTGGGTGAGCATGTAAGCAGATACTAATGTTCTGGGTCTACAGTGATGACGAGATCTGCGAGCCGTTCCAGCGCATCCCGCGCAAGAATATCTTCCCAGACTACCACGAGGTCATCTCAAACCCGATTGCATTCAGCACAGTTCGAGTAAGAAGCCCCAGAGTTATCGCATGTGAAGACAGTGGGCTGACGAGTCGCAGGGCAAACTTCTCAAGAAGGAATACACGGAGTTCTCACAGTTCGTTTTCGACGTGGCTCAAATATTTCGCAATGCGCAGATCTACAATCGCCCCAGCTCCGACATCTTCAAGTACTCCGTTCGGTTATTAGAGGTCTTCAAGGAGAAGCTACAGGAGTTGATAAACGACGGCTCCATCTCTGCCGAGGACGCGGTCCTGCCCGACTTTGGCGAGCTACCTCCCGTGGACCCCTCGCCAGAACCAGGCTCTGAAGACGAGCTCGAGGAAGAAGACGAGGAGGAGGAGGAAGAGGACGAAGATGAGGACGACGACGACTCAGATGATGAGGGAGGCAGGCGCCGCGGTCGCCGCCGTGGCCGTTATTCCAAGAAGGATGCCGACGATGACGACGACTACCACAAGAAACGTGGCCGTCCACCGAAGGTCTTTACTCCGACGGAAGCCCGAATCAACGCGGTGCTCAAGGGTCTGCGCAAGCCAAAAGACGAGGATGGGAACCTCCGCGTCCTTGATTTTGAGAGACTACCCGACAAGCAACTCAACAAGGAGTACTATCAAGCAGTGGCCAACCCGATCGCTCTGGACCAGATTAAGAGGAATGCGAAGCGAAAGAAGTACAGAGATGTGGACGAGTGCTTTGCAGATCTCGAGCTCATGTTTCGCAATGCGATGCAGTATAATGAGACTGACAGCCAGATCCACGAGGATGCAGTCGAGCTACTGAAGGAGGCGCAAAGGCTGGTCGAGCAGGAGAAGGCCAAACCAGATGATGCGTTCCGCGATGAAGAGGGCAAACTGCCTCTCTCAGAAGCCCAGCATAATGGTGAGGTTTGGAAAGTCGGTAAGTCTTCAAATCCGGTCAACCACAATGCACACAAACTTGGGCTAGAGTGGTGCTGATGTTTGTCTTTTGTTGTAGGCGACTGGGTTCATATCCGCAACATGAACGACCTGGAGAAGCCCATTGTGGCGCAAATCTATCGGATTTGGCAGGATGAGGCTGGGAAGAAGTGGATCAACACATGCTGGTACTACCGTCCGGAGCAGACCATCCACCGCGTGACGAAGCGCTTCTACAGGAACGAGGTCATGAAGACCGGCCAATACCGCGACCACCGGATCGAGGACATCGTGGACCGCTGCTTCGTCATGTTCCATACCCGCTACCACAGGGGTCGACCCCGAGGGCTGCCGCCAGGAAAGGAGGTGTATGTCTGTGAGGCGCGCTACAACGAGGAGAAGTTCACCTTCAACCGCATCAAGACGTGGACCAGCTGCCTACCAGACGAGGTGCGGGAGAAGGACTACGAGATGGATCTCTACGATATCCCTCGCAAGGCCAAGAAGGAGCCAACTCCTATTGCGCACCTTCTCAACGAGAATGCGAAGGAGACAGACGCGATGCCGAAGCCAAACTGGGGACACAAGGACGCGCCGCCCATCATAGGAGGTGTCCATATCCGACCCCGAGAGCCAAATGTAAGTCAAGTTCCAAAATCCTTCACCTTTCTTTTAATCACAAGTCGCGTGTTACTCCGATCTCAATTCCCCTGCAACAAAGACGTCACCAAGGCCGAGTCCGAGTCGTGCTTCTGCGTCTTTGTCTTTGTGTGTCTCGGACAGGCAAACGGGCGAGAGTCGTCTCGAGGCTCTTGAGCCTTGGGTTCAGCCACAATTTCCTTATCGTCAGACTCGCTTAATCTGGCTTTTCACACACCCTCTTACCACACCCCTCCCTTGCACAACAAACTTTTTCGGAGTCATCCCTGCCCTGGGAGAACCCAACGCGGCTTGGAGTAAACGTCTCTGCGTGCAGGCACGTTCCGCAAGCAGCACAGAGCAAAGCACAATAGCAAGCAGGCATGTTTGGACAACCTTGGACAAGCGAGAGCTAACGGCGGGATCCCTGCAAAAACAGGATTCTCCTTCGCCTGAGCCGACCCCAGAGCCGGCAGCGGTCCCACAGCCCTCGATGGCAGCTGCTGACCCGATTCGTCGACAATCTGTCCCGATGGGCCCTGGGTCGACCGCCTTTCACCCCGGCGTACCGGGCCCGATCCCTTCGCCTTCTTCTGCACATGCACATGCGCATGCAAATCACTACCAGCCGCCGCACTTCATCCAGCGCCCGATCCCGACCACGCCTAGCGCCATCCCCGTTGGGTCTACTCATCACCAGTACGCGCACCAGCATCAGCACCAGCAGCATCACGCCGCCCCTTCGCCCGTGCACCACCACCACGCCGCCAGTCCCCATTTTGCTCCACCGCACCCTAGCTACGCCCACCACCCTCAACAGCACCAGCACCACGCGCCACCGCTGCCGCAGCAGCACACCCAGCCCCATTTCGTGCCCAGCGCCACGCCGGTGGGTCATCACCACCACATCCCAAACTCGGGCAGCTTCTCAGGCCAGCCGCCAACACCTTACGCCGGCCAGCCCCAGCATCACAACTCGCGCATGCCAATGGCGCCCACCGCGAGCAACACGGCAATCCCGCATGCTAATGCCAACGCGACCATGCACGCAGCGCCGCGGTACGACTCGTGGGTCCTGTATGACGACGTAGACGCCTCGATCCCGCGCGAGGTGCGCGACCAGTATCAGACGGACGACAAGGGCCACGTGCTATTCTTCACGGCGCCCCCGCAGACCAGGCCCCACCACGGTGTCGCAGAGGAGAACGCGACGCTGGGCCACAGCGTGCGGTATCTGAGCGACATCGCGCAGCACCGTGCGGAGCGGGAGCGCAAGCGGAAGGAGCGCGACGACGCGCTGCGGCAGCAGGAGGCCGACCGGGCGGCGCGCGACAGGGAGCTCAGGGAGGAGACGAGCCGGCAGATGAGCGCTGCTGCGGGGCGCCACATAGGAGACTGGATCCTTGGCATGCAGCGCGAGAACGAGGAGATGGAGAAGGAGCTCGCGCCTGTGCGGGAGCAGAAGGCTGCTTGGATCGCTGAGAGGGATGCGCTGAAGCAGCAGCACTGAGACTGACCGACTCAGTCTGGCGATACTGCCCACGACAATTCCTGTCGTCTTACATTCCTCAACCTTCTCGACGACTCGCTCCGCGCCACTCAACCTGACACACCTATTACCCATCCTGCCTTTCGACCGGGGAGAAGGATAAAGCTGGGACTGAAGGACACAGCACAGCCCCTGCTTACGACTTGACTTTTCCCACGAACGGCACAGATTATACCCAGGCGTTGCAGCACACGACGGTCTGAGGTTTCTACGATTTTATTATTCGACCCCCGTCTCCTTGACGATGATGAGGGGTCATTCACTTGTACTCTACGGACGGATTACTGTAAGGAGTTTCGGGGATACATCAAAAAAAGAAGAGACTCCTTGGGGGCAGAAGCGGGTGATGCGAGAGCTATCTGGCTGAGGCGTGACTCAGCTTCTTACTTCATGAGGGGATGGATCTCTTGCTGATGACGCACGCCATGATGGATGATGAGTTGGCAATGAGGATGGAGGTGGATGGCTGGGAGTAGATAGCTCTGCAGACACTCAATATTTATTGTATTACTGTCATTTGGGTGCCTTGAGACTGTGACTGCAGGCCTTGCTCTGTGGCTACCGTCTTGGAGCTGCCAATTCATCTTCGAGTTGACGGGCAGAGGCAGGGCTCACGGATGCTTAGCTGCCGCAGTAATTGCCCTGCTATATATCGCCAATGCACAGGTCCCTGCACGTGGTGCATAGACAAGCTGTCTGTAGATGAGGTTCCTTTCTTGCTAGAGCCACCAATTCTCAAGCTAGCCCAACCCATTTGAGCGCCTTCATTGTCTGCAGTCAGATTCGAGGGTAGTCTCACGGCAGCTTGAGCCTCAGGTGCTCCACTTGCAGCCCAAGCTTCGGGCCTCAGGCCAAGCTGGTTGGAGCTGCAGAGACCCCTCGTCCCATTGTTTGATCTTCCACAATAGGCTACAACATTAGGCAGACGAAAAATCTGAAATTGGTTGGCTGGGAAAAACACTTTCAGAAAGCTCAGAATAGCTTCCATTCCTGCAACTGAAAAGGTCTTTTGGTGCGAATGCCATATTAGATGTTTCCAATTGTCGAGTGCAGCCAAAGTGAACAATAGAGGCAGTGAGCATTAGCCAGCCAATCAAATACGGGTATGCTGCCAATCTGCCCCACTCCGTTGCCCGCAGCCGAAAACCGCCACTCGGTCTGTCGCAGGCCAAGTCGATTGGATCATTGACCTCTTCGGCCGGCCTCGAGTCACCAGCACCACCATCTTGCCTTCTGACCTCCCTTCACCCTCAACTCTTTCCCAGCAAGCTACCACCACAACCATCCTTTCCTTCAACAACCCCAAATTGTACATCTTGGACAATCCTTACAGCAACCATCTTCGAGCAGACATTGTGCTCTCTTGACGGCCTTTGATTAGCCAAGAAACCATTTCTCAGTCTTCAGTCTCTCTCAGTCGCCTTTCGTTACTGAATTGCCACCCAACCTCACTCACCCACCCACCACCACCACCACCACTGTCTAACGACTTTGCGATATCTAGCACTCGCCAACGTCGCCCTTACCCTTCACCTCACCCAGCACACATTCCCCCTTCGAGCAGTCTTGAATGGCCCAGCGCCTGTTCCACGGCTTTCGAAACCCCTTGTCTTTCATCTTCTCCCCTTAGCCACCACCTTGTCTAATATCACTGAAACATCGACTTGACCATGGCTATCTCTGTTCTGGCAACTGCCAAAACGGCTTCAGGCGTTGATCGTCGAGCTCGCCGAATCGGCCCTCGCCCCAGATCCCCCAAACTGGGCAACTTTGCACGCCTCTTTCAGACCATTGGCGATATCAAGTCCGACGAGTCCGACAGCGACAAGGCAGATTCACCCCTCCGCCTCTCCCTCTGCCTTTCCTCTGCAGGCAGCCAGGCCACCGTGGTCGGCCCCACATCCACCCCCCTTCTGGGTATGGGCCTCACCAGCATTACCGACAGCCTGGCTAGCCCCGACATTCAGGGTCCCGCTCAGGGTCCCAAGCTCGCACTTGCAGCAATTGACGGCTCGATTACCGACGACGACAGCCCTGCCAGAGACAGCCCCATGTCTGCTGACATCGCCAGTTTCAGCCGCGACACCACCCCGACTTCTGCAAGCCCAGTCACTCCGGCCGAGACCGACTTGAGCCCGAAGCTCAATATCAGATCCCTCCTGATCGGATCCACCCCCGAGATCTACTCTTCGGACGACTCCGCAGACCCCTTCTGCGACCAGGTCCACGCGGTCCACGCCCAGGAGAAGCATGCTGAGTTCCAGCAGTTCATCTTCCCAGCTACTGCCCCACTCAAGATCCTCAACCCCAACGACAACCATCTGGGCAAGCTTCAGCACAATGAGCGCGTCGCTCTCGCCCAGCTTGCCGCCAAGCAGCTCTTCTCCCCTGTTGCTGAGCCGCTCGTCCTTCCTTGGGACATCAATGGCGACTTCTTGCCTGGCCACTACCAGCCTACCGTCACCAGTCCCTGGGTCCCTCGTAAGCCTGGTTACCACTATCTAAAGTCCGTCTCCAAGAACTCAATCGACCCACTCTACCGCGTCGACAAGGAGACACAGCTCAACATCCTCAAGGCCAAGCTCGATCAGCGCTTCGTCGAGGACAGCCTTATGCGATCGCACCCCCAGACGGCCCAATCCCAGGAGCCCATCCACGTCTTTGTCGACCTGTCCAACATCGTCATCGGCTACTACGACTGCATGAAGGCCAAGCGAGGAGTCTCGAACAACTATCGGGTCCAGGCCCCTCCCTTCTTCTTCGAGGCCTTCGCCCTCATCCTGGAGCGCTACCGCCCCTGCGCCAAGCGCGCCGTCGTCGGCTCGCTCAAGCCGGCCAGCCAGCACCCCGACTACATGATGGAGGCCGAGATGTGCGGCTACGACATGAACATCCTGCAGCGCGTCACGGGGCCCAAGCAGCCCAAGGCCAGCCCCAACCCTAACGTCACCCCCAAGATGCCCATGTTTGCATCCGGAGCCCTCGACGAGGAGTCCGACGACTACGGCCCATGGTGCCCGCCCATCCAGGTCGCCATGAAGCACCGCGAGCAGGGCGTCGACGAGATCCTCCACCTGAAAATGGTCCAGAGCATCCTCGACGCGCCCAGGCCCGGCACCATGGTCCTCGCCACGGGCGACGCGGCCGAGGCTGAGTTCTCCGATGGGTTTTTGAGTAATGTCGAGCGGGCCCTCGAGCGCGGCTGGAACGTCGAGCTCGTCGGCTGGAAGCGCAACATCTCCGGTGCGTGGCGCAACCAAGCTTTCCTCGCGAAGTGGGCCGTGGGCCAGTTTCGCCTCATCGAGCTGGATGACTTTGCCGAGGAGCTCCTTGGTTTCTGGCTGCGTCCTGGCCAGAAAGGGTCTCTTTGAACTCCCCAACGCAACAACACACTGTACAATGCTGCCTGCCAACCGGCCTATACTCGCCTTCTTTTGCAGCAGCTTGTCGCCGACTGAGCCATAAATCGCTCGGTCCGTTTTGGCACGTTTCGCACCTTCTTCGGTCGCTTGTGTCAGACGAATCACACCATTTGACCTGCATGTCAAATCTGTATCGATTACACTCAACATTTTCAGTTCAGCAGTCGACGTCGCCAAACCTGGCAGGGCCCACTTGCCCTGACGTTTCTGACAGCTCACCACATATCGAAGCTGTCTCGAGGCGCGACCGACCGCCAATCTATGCGCTCCTTCGACGGACGCGCCCTCTTTCACGAACGATTTGGCTCCCTTTTGCTCGGCATTTCTGTAATCTCTATTTCCAAGTTTCTTTTCCTTTTCTCTTTCTTTCCTTTCTTTTCTATTATTCTACTACTCTAATCGACTCACCGCATTCACTCATTACGGCATCAAAATTACGGAGACGGAAACAACAATCATTTTTTTTTCAGCATCGGCGTTGGCGGCATCGTTTCGAAAGAGACCTCTTTGCCAGAACCAACAGACATGAACAACAAGACACACCCCACGCATCAACGATGGCATTTTCGCATTTCATCAGCGCATTCAGCCATGGAGTCGAAGGGTGTACCAGGAAACACTTTGACTTTTCAGTATTACGGCGTTATGGACGACGGCGTGCATCAGAGGAAGGGGGCAACATCGAACTCAGCAGTACTGGCTCGGCTTTTCCCAGCCAACTTCTCTTGTTTTCGGATTTCCTCAACATTGGTTCTTTCCTCACCGCATTCAACAACGACTTTCCCCATGGACACGATACAGTTGGATCGACAGGATTGATTGACTTGGAAAGGACAGACGTACATGGTCACGACTTTTCTTTTTCCACCTCATGATGCATAGCGATACCCAACATTTGGCTCCGTCGTCAACCCTTTCTGACACGAGCACATCTGAACTTGATTGCATACGGCAAGGCGTACGGAATAGGACAGGGAGGCACACGGAGGCTTGGATGAAAGCCTTCCAGTCACATTTGATAATGAGCCATAAGGCTCACTTGGTTCCATCTCGGCACTTGGCACCGGACGGCATGGTGGGTTGGTCTCCTGCGGCTTTTGGATTCCTGGCAGGGTTCAAGGGCCTGATGATAGGACGCACCTACCTTTCTACGACACCAGTGGCCACCACGGCTGTGTCTATGTGTTCACGGCACAGCACTGATGGGACGACACATATTTAAAAATCAAAGAAAAACAAAATTTGACAGCGCACGCATTGTGCGAGGAGGATGGGACAGACTTGACAGTACTTTCAACGGGTACCCCGTCTTGGAGCGATAGAGCGGCTGGAATGGAAGAGGATGGATGATAAGGAGTGACTACCTCTGGATTCTGGGGGAAACTTCCGGGTGGAAAGCTCTCTTGTTTCAACCATCCCAGGATTCTCACCATCATCGTTTGCCCGAAGCAGGTTGTCACCTGCTGCGGGTAATGGAATACAAACTGTTCCATCTGTCATTTCCGATTACATTCTATCTTGGTCCCTTGTGATCGCTATGCTCTGATCTTCCATGGTGATTTATCGCGCAAGTGTCGCTTTGATATATGAGAGGGGCCAATATCGTCACACAACGGACCTATTGCAGTTACTGACGATTTCCTAATGCACCTTGATTGTAGGCTTTGTGCGACAGTGAGGCCTTACGCTTGGCCTGTCGTGTTCCTCGAGCCGTGCCGATTTAATTGGCACCGCGTCGTCTATAATCATGCAGGTTTTGAACCCTACGCCAAGAAGTACCTCCAAGGGCCTGAGGTACTTGCGCTCCTCAGGGAGGCTCTGATGGCTGACTGCACGAAAATATGTATCCGGCCACACCCCAGTCTCCAGTACCACCTAATCCGCACCTTCAGACTCAGTCTTCACCACTTCATCACAGCCATCTTGTCATTCTGTCAAGTACCTCCACCATGTCAGAGTACAACGCTCTCTTCGGGTCTGGGGCTGCTGAGCTCAGCTTTGATGCAGCGAACCCCGAGTACCCTGCTCCGTCCTCTGGTTCAGGCCAGCTGGAGGCCTGGACCGCACCTCTTCAGCACCCTGTCGAATTCATGGAGGGCAACACAGCAGCACAGCTGCATTTCGATATGGATTCTGCGCCCCCTTTAGGCAGAGGATCCCTCGGGTAGGTTTTTTTTTTTTACACCTGCTGATCCCAATTAGGAAGGGCGTACGGCGTTCATGTGTTCGCGCTTGTGCTGTCTGCCACGAACCCTACCGGACAGATTCCGCCCTGCACCAACACGCCATTGAGGCTCAACACCAGGCGTACAAGTGCAAGTGCGGCACGGACTTCAACAAGGCCTCGGCTCTCAAGCGTCATATCGACACCCAGAACACTCTCAATACCTTCGCTTGTGTCCTTTGCCGCGACGAGTTCGTCCGCAAGGACAAGCTTCAGGACCACTGGCATAACTTCCACAAAGCCTCCAAAGAGGGAGTGCAGTTCTTGTCCGATGCGCAGGACCTAAAGCCTCGGGCAGGTGCTCCTTCGCGTCGCCGCCGGGCTCCAGTGCCCAGAACCGCAGCATCATCTCGGACTCCAGCGTCCCCCGCCCATGCTCCCGCTACTGTTGTTTCATCTGTCTTGTCCTTCCCTGCATCCACTGGGCGGCAGTACGCTGCATTCTCGGCAGGCTCATCCGTCCCTGCTGACCCGCACGCCGTGACGAGTGCACCTCAGGTCCCGGAGAGCTTTTTTGGCCCAACTGGCCCATTTTCCCCAAGCGCGGACGCTTTCGCCGTTGATCCTGCCCTGGGTGAGGACCTTTCTGTCCCGCTTGACATCTTCGGTGGGAATGACACCTGGGCCACCGGCTTCGACGGTTTCAACTTTGAAGGGCTCCCTTTCTGACGTGCGCCCCCTATCTTGACGTGCTCCCCCTGTCTTCTAGTGCTTTGAATTTCCGTATCTCCGTTTTCTTGCCCTGATCACCACCCTATCCCCCCCCCAACCCCTACACAACACCATATCTCTTTTGGCTGGCCATTTTTGGCTGTCAGCATACTCAATGCGAGAAGCTCAGCGTGGACTCTGGGCTTCACTGATATTGGATGAGAATAATGATGACTTGAAAAGAAACAAGGGATGTTATGTATGTTGGTTACTTTGCAATTTCATTTTGAATTCAATGTTTGTCTCTACCCGATGATTTCCTTCCACGTGACGTACGCAGTCTTGCCATGACCGCCTGACAAGTCTGTTGGTTCGATTCGTGCGTGGCTGCAACAGGCAAACGCTCATGAACCAGCAATAACAAGTTGTAGTGATGATAGAGTCGCAAAATCGCAAAGGTGCTCATGGTTTTACGCCGTACGTAACTAGTCTCGTTTCGATTCCGTATACAGCCTGAGCCATACGCAGCGCCTTCATACAGTCGTAAACGCTCAAGACCTAACGCCGTACGTAAGGCACAAACACACACACATTGGCCGCAACAACCCTCGTCAGAGGTATGATGGCCGGAAATCCCGACCACGGCACACAGAGCATTTTATTTATAATATACCATTTTCTGTCCGACTCATAATCATCAGCTAAATAACTACTTAATCTCGTCCACATATTTTACAAATTAGATGGTAGAACTA
Source organism: Diaporthe ampelina (assembly GCA_023522825.1). NCBI lineage: Eukaryota > Fungi > Ascomycota > Sordariomycetes > Diaporthales > Diaporthaceae > Diaporthe > Diaporthe ampelina. Next base: position 19,194 of record JAMFTM010000149.1, read on the forward strand.
TCTGGTTCTGCGTCAACGCCAACATTTGAAACGCTGGCGACGGCTTCAAAGAATAACCAGACATCAAAAGCAAGAGTTATCTATCTGATTGGAATTCCCCCTTATCCACGTGACTATAACGTGGTATTGGGTTCCTCTGGTGAGGACTGCCTGGCCTTCTCGTCGAGCCCAAACTCAGTATCAAGCTCTTCACGCAGCTTGACTTCCCTCTCGATCCACGCGGCTAGGAACCCTAAGCCGGCAAAGATAACGCCGATGAGCCAGACCATACGCATAGCCTCACTAAAGAGACTAATCACCTGGTCGCGCAACTCAGGGTCGGGAAGGGAATCCAAAAACTCTCGTGTCGCGTACTCATATGCCTGACCTCCACTGAGCAGCGCAGCAACGGTCGAGTCAGAAATGCTGCTGGCCCGCTTGGCCGACTCATTGTTGAAGACGGTGCTGGGGATGGTGAAAGCAAAGAGCGCGCCGAACCCACGGAAGAAGCTCCACGTTCCGGTGGCTGTGGCTACCTCCGACTCGGCGAGTGGAGCCTGCACTGCGGGCAGCAGGATCGCGGCCAGGACTCCGAGGCCGACGGCGCCGAGGAGCTGATAACAAACCCAGGCGGCCGCGCTTGAGTTCCTGTCAAGGAGACTGAGCAGGCCGAAGCTGATGGTGGCGAGAGCGAAGCCGAAGAGGTGGAGGGGCTTGTAGCGACCAGTTTTGGAGAGGAGCAGGCCGCCCACGATGGCAAAGGGCACTGTTCCAACAAACATGGGCAGGGTGTAGACACCCGAGGCCAGTGGAGTAGCGCTTCTGACGGATTGAAAGTAGATGGGCAGGTAGTAGATGGACCAATACGTGCAGATGGCGTGGATAAAAGTAAGGAACAAGGCTGCTGCCGACGTGCGGTTCGAGACCAGTACCCGAGGGAATGAGGGTTCCGGACATAGTTTTGAGTTCCATTCGAAGGCCGTGAAGAGTCCCAGGCCGACAAAGCCAAGGACGAGGGGGACGATGACCCGGTAGCTACTCCAGGGATATACTGCACCACCCCAGGTAAGGGCAATGAGGATAGCAACGTTGGCCAAGATGAAAATGAAGTTGCCCAAATAGTCGATACGTGCTAGACGTTGGAGGATCGTCTGACCGCGTTGATAGTTGGTGTGCAGGAAAAAGAAGAGCAGGATGAGACCTGCTCCTCCAAGAGGGAGGTTGATGTAAAAGACCCAGCGCCATGTAGTCTGGTCAACGATGGCTCCTCCAACAAAGGGGCCAATGGCTGCACCAACCACAGCGGCCATCATGACAATAGCAAGGTACTTTCCTCGGTCCCGGAGGGCAACCAGGTCGGTCACGATCACCTCGGTCAGCATGCTGATGCCACCACCTCCTAGACCCTGAACGGCGCGGCCGGCTATCAGCATGCCCATGTCGCTGGCACCCCCTGCAATACCGCTGCCCAACATGAATACAGCCACCGCACCCAACATCAGCCACCGCCGACCCAGGATATTGCAGGCCTGGCCGTAGAGAGGCAGGGTGGCAACCGAGGTGAGGAAGTAGGCATTGGCGATCCACGGGTAGAGCGAGCCACCACCGAGCTCTGCAACGATGGTCGGCAGGGTGTTTGTGATGATGGTGCCTTCGATGGATGTGAGCAAGTTGGCGACTGCCAAGGAGAGGAGCAAGACCCAGAACCGCCAGGTGTGTTTGGCCGCCGCTGGGGCATCTGAAGCCTTTGCTGCGGGCTTATTGGTCGTGTCGGATAAAGACCCTCCAGTTGTGGATGCAGGCGCGCCAGTCTCTTCTTGGGATATGGCTTGGGCTCCCGGTGCAAGAACTGGCACCGCTGCCGCCCCGTCTGTCGATACGGATTGGTGCTCCATATTCTCTGGTAAAATGTACTGGAGACTGCCCAGGGGTTCTTGTGGATTTTATTGCAACCTGATGGTATCTTGCGAGCCTTTTCTAAAAAGTTGGATGGATTTGATGATGTTTTCCGCTGGGCAAGCGACATGTACACGATGACTAGACCAAAAGAATGCCTCGTCAAAAACACAAAGAGCCAATCAATTGGAAGGATCCATACGTTTCTGACAAGGTCAGGAACTAACATGGAATCTAAGGAAGGATTGCAGCAGCGAGAAACTTGCGAAGTAATTGGCATTAAGAGGGTGACGGTGGACCGAAAGAGGCCGAAAGCGCAGGCCGACTTGTTGACATTGTACTTCGGCCACATGTGGCCGAATGTGGCCGAATCCTCGACGCGGCTCTTCGCGTGCCTCTGTGTTACACCACCCAGGTTAGTCATCCTTTTCTGACTGTTGGAATTATTAGAGTGACATTCTATTGGTCTAGTGGAGATATAAGTTACATGCCTAATAAGTTGTTATCACCACTTTGCCACCCCTGTGCTCTTGGTGGTAGATTCTAGTTATTCACAAGCTGGTATAATGGTGTCCGCAGGTGTAGTCTTTGTGCGCATCGCGCCTGTAATCGCTGCAACAGCTGGGTAGGTAGTCCAGATTTCTGTCATGGCTCTGCAGGTGTCATATGCGGCGACTACTTCTGGAGTTCAAAATGGCTGATGCTCAGGATCTCAAAACAGCCATGTGTGCACGCTCACCCAAACCATGGCCTTTGTTGCTTTTGCCCGCCTCCCGACCCCAACGACACACGCTCCATCCATTCGGAAGTGGTCCAAGAAGTATCTTTTCAGCCTTGGCTGGATCGTGCTGTCTGCGCATCCACTGGCGGTTGCCTTCATGATCGCAAACGTGGTACCGTCGCCCTACAATAATGACGGGAGAGTGGATTGGACGGCAAGGATTCTGTACGGGGTTTCGCTTGCGTTAGAGATTATGAGCTTTCTCATCATGCCTTTCAAAGCCGGTGCCTCCAAGGCAACGTGGGAAGGTGACGAGGACGAAGCTACTGTGGCTGGAGTCAAGTCGATTGGAAAAGTGAACGGCTACCGGCTTGGATTTGTAGAGTTCCCTAGCTGGGCTCTTGCTTTGGCTGCTGCTTTGGTTGCGCTGGCTCGGGCGCCATCTTGATGAACAAGATCCAAACAGTTGACTCTGGGGCTACAAAGAACGGGGAGTGTTACGATTTGAAGCACAAACTTCTTTTTGCAAAAGCGTGTCCTAGTAGTAGAAGCGCGACTTCAACCCCCTAGAATTTCCTGTACTTAAAAATTACAAATGGCTCCAGGAGCTTCCTCTGCTCGGAACACATGATCTGTGCTGCCGATTTTGCCTTCATACACTTTGTAGGAGACATTTGTCTTTCGGAATCTTGAGACTGTCTTTCGGCTGCGGTTCGCTAATGTGAGTTGTTCCCCACAATTTGAGCGTAATTGGTCCATAGGGACGGATACAATCCGTGGACGTCTGTTGTGGCCCTACCAAACCTCGGCGCCAGTGCCAACCGTTTGTCAGGACCAGTGCTGAGTAAATGCTAGCTGAAGTCATTCGGTACAGGTTCAGTTGCACGAAACCGTGCATGCGCAGGATAATATCGCCTCGGCTACCAAGCAGCGAAATGATGTGCTACCTTCGCAGGTGCCCGACCAGTGCTGAAACTTCGGTCGCAAGCTTCGGCAACTTTCTTACATGTGTCTCGGGCAAGATTCCCGACGAATCCTTCTCATGAGGTATGGGAGAAAAAACGATTTTGCTTAGAAAAGATCGGAGACTGGGTCACCTGGTGTGGAAGCATGGATCTATTTGGCAGCAGCCCTGCCCCTTCAACCATTCCCACAAAGTCACAACTAGTCACAAATATCTCCGTACCAAATCACAATTGATTTTAAGCCTTTCTAAGAGCAAGTGGAAAATATACTGTCTTCTGAGTTGTTGTAATGGCTCCCAGCAGAGATGGCCCTGTCAGCTATGACATTAACGTGCCTTATACGAGCCTCACCAAAGACTCCGGAACATCGACTGAATACCCCGAATACCTCCCTTCCTGGGAAAAGGTGTGGTATGAACCCCTACAGCCATTTGAATTCCAAGACCCTGCTCTGCGAGTGAGAAAGAGCGAACAGTCCTCCCTCCCCAGCCTTCTTGGCAGAAATGCCCACACCACGCAGATCCAGCCGCGCATCGGCACTGTTGTCGAAGGCGTCCAGCTCAATGAGCTAGATGCTGCTGGCAGAGATCAGTTGGCATATCTGATTTCACAGAGAAAGGTGGTTGTATTCCCCGACCAGGCCATCATAGATGACGGCCCTGCTGCGCAGCAAGAATTCATGAACTGGTTCGGGAAACCCAACTACCAACCCGTCTCAGGATGTGTCAAGGGGCATCCGGGCTTCCATATAATTCATCGTGATGGCAACAAAGAGGAGATCCAGAAGTTCCTCAGCAACAAGACAACAACCACGCTCTGGCACCAAGACGTGAGCTACGAGATCCAGCCCCCCGGATACGTGATGCTCGGGCTGCTACAGGGCCCAGAGGTCGGGGGAGATACTGTCTTTACGGATACAGAAACAGCTTACGAGTAAGACCAAGCCGAATTCCCAACACCTGCCGTCAAAGAAAGCTTCAATAGCCCTGATTCGCTAACAATTATCAAGGAGGCTCTCTCCAGTGCTTCAATCCTTTCTGGATCGACTTGACGCCAATCATACATCGTCCAACATGATCTCTCGCATTAGAACTGCGGGTGGACTCGTTCGCAAGGACCCGGTTGACACAGTGCATCCGCTTGTGCGGGTGCACCCCGTCACGGGGAAGAAGTGTCTTTTTCTCAACGGCGAGTTCATCACAGGACTTGTTGGGTTGAAAGAAATCGAGTCAAAGCTGATCATGGACTTTCTCTTGAACCACCTGATTACAGGGCAGTAAGTTATGAAGACCATGGCATCGTATCTCCAATATTATGCCCCCCAAAAAAGGAACTTTCAAACGGATGACTATCATAGAAACGGATCTTTCTGCCATTTCATCTCCACACCACGAAGTAGCATATACTAATTTGAGGCCCTGACTAGTGACTTTCAGGCCCGTGTGAAATGGAGCCCCCGGAGTGTTGTTATGTTTGATAACCGATGCCTTATTCGTAAGTTTTTCTCTTCTTTTCCAAAATCTTTTCTACCATTCGGCACCAGGGAGCCGTGGACTTACCGGTGATAAAAAATTAGATTCAGCCATTGTCGACTATATCGACGCGAATGGAGCAGCAATGCCCAGGCATATTTTCAGGCTCTGTGCGATGGCGGAAAAGCCAATTCCTGTAAGCCGGCCAAAGGAGTGATGTCACTGTTTGATCAGTAGAAAAGAAACATTCGCATATGGCTAGAACTCTTATGGGCTGGATTTGTGATTGAGAGGGAGGTTTTGATGCTAGAGCTCTTGGAAACAATTTCATTTTGATCCCTGTCTGTTGACACGTTTTCAAATCCATGCAACTCTACGGACGGTCAGCAACTTCTTGCAGTTCAGCGTGAACTCAGACAGTACCCTGGACTAGATACAGGTAAAACGCCTTTCGGTAGATGTGCATCGCATGCAACCTCATGTTATCCTGGCTTCCGTAGTACTCGCTTGGCAAAATGGGACACACGTGGGCATGCGAGTGCCATCAGCAGGCCCAAGGATTCGTCTACGACGGGAAGGCGCTCTGCAACAAAGGGGCTGGGCTGAAGGTCACAGTCCAGGGAATGTGACCAGTTCAGTAATTAAAGTGGGTGCGCCAGCCGCTTTTTTGGGTACAAATGTCCGAGCTCTTCAACATGCACAACCATTGTATTGTCTGAGAAGGTAGGTATTTGATACTGAATCCACATGATCTACATAAAACTTAATTTGGTACGCCAGGTGGTCAACGTAAGCGGCTAGCAGCTGCTGGTCGGTCAACGTGAGCTGCTAGTAGGTCAACGTAAGCTTCATCTGGTTGTACTCCCACGCCGTAATCGCCTCATACTTTGCCGGTTGATCAGCAGTGACAAACTCTGGTAGCGTTCCAACATGCTGATCTCGATTCGGCTTAGCAAAGTACGCGATGCTGTATCGGTCCTGCAGCATCTCAGCCGCAGCTCCCACCGGTGCTCGCACTCTATGGCTCGCCGACCGCAGCCTGTCGTTAGTCCATCTCTGCAGGCAATCGCCGACATTGACAATCATCTCGTTGGGGTGTGCCCTGCCGGAAATTGGCACGTAGCACCCCCGAAGGGACTGATCCTCGATTTCCAGGCCCCCTACATCGTCCTGGAACAGCAGGGTGAGGGTACCAAAATCGGTGTGTTCTGATATGCGGCTTGCGCTCCCGCTACTGATTTGGGTGGCACTGCATGCCGGGTAATGATTGAGCCGGAGCTCGCTGGTGTTGATGAGCTGTTTTGGCACCAGGAATCCCGGTGTCAGGCCCAGTCCTTCTTCGATACTGTGCATCAGCTCAAGGTATACCTCATGGCAAGAGTTGTAGAAGGTCTCCATGAACTATTGTTACTGGAAATCAGTTGCTCTACGTTTCATTCGAACCACCAATATTGAAGAGAGTCGTAGACAAGGAGGTTTGTGTCCTTGACTTACCTGTCGAAACCCGGGCAGATCTTCTTCGTCGACCCACCTATTGGGATACAAAGCATCGTCTTCTGGCCCCTGGTCAAAAGATTCCTAGGAAAGCAGAACATTTTAGCCCCTATCCGAACGGCTGGTTCGCACGGGATGCTTTCGTCACCTTGATATCCATTACCACCTTGTGGTCCCGATCTCCTTTTTCAAAGTCTTTCACCATTGATAGTTTCTCTTGTCCGACGTAACTGTAGCCCCGATGGGGATTGGGACACGCTGGATGTGCTGCCTTCATTTTCACCTCAAAGGGAAGCGCATAAAAGGAGCGGTTCTTAGGTAGTTGGGGTCAGAACCTGTCAAGGTTTACACATTGAAAATGATGTAGGAGAAAGATGACCTAGACATACCCATTCGAACAACTTTTGAATCGTGTGATCCTCAATTCCGTGGTTGGTGATTTTTACGAAACCAAATTTCTGAAAGACCGACACCAGCTCCGCACCGAATGCAGTCTTTTGGCCATGAGTTCCTTTCAGATAGCGCGAGAAGTCCAGGCTTGGAATGGAACGAGGAAAGCTTGTCTCCGTCATATTCGACTTCAATGATCCTTTGATTTAGAAGAAAGTGCGGTTCTAGATTTCCATTCAGTAGCATAGGACATTACTAGGTAGATAGGTAGGCCACGCTACATTCTGTACACCACTGCCCCTCGAGTCTAGCTCATGGCATAATAAATATGCACTTAGTATTCTGTTCGCACATCACCTAATTCAAGTATTCGACATGCCTGGAGGGGCAAAATTGGCTGGGAAATTGGATGCAGTCGGCTCCACTTCTAACAGGCTTAGGCAGTCTCGCAGACGCCTGCCGACGCCGAATTCGGGGGACGCAGACCAGATACTTGACGATTTCGTGTCATCCATCGACCCTTCGGAAGATAGATGAGCTTAATTCGGTCCGAACTGTGCGACTGATAAGCATTGAACGCCAAGAAGTGGCGTTATCTAGGAGAATTGTTCTTTGCGTGCCGCCATGGACTGCAGTGAGTATTACTCAGAACTATCGAAAGGTAAGCAAGCCAAGAGAAGGCTTTTGCCCACATTGAAGAGTGAGCTACCAATCCAAAATGATCCATACGCATATCTCACTTGCATGTAGGCTCAGTGGGATTCTTATTACAGCAGGCCTGCACGCACAACCACTCATATTCCACGAATTGCAAGGCCCGTGGGCTGAAGAAGGAAGATGGATTCCCCCACATCCCCGGGTTTAGCAGCTACATGCCGCCATAACCTAGCTCTAGCACGTTGTGACTGGTAAGCGAGAGAGTTGCATCAATGGTTGATGGCAGCGCCACCCCTCACTGGGCAATACCAAGCGATCCTCCTCCAGTTGGTCAGCAATTGGCCATGTAGGTTCCCCGAGTAGCCGTACATAGTGATGGATTCTACTTGACATAAATCGTCCAATATCCCCTTGGCTTGGAAGCTTCGTATGGGCCAAGAACCCCAGGTCCGGCGGCTGCATTCTTCTCTTCCGCAGGGCGCCACAGCTGTCAGGCTTCATCTCCAACTCCCGTCTCGGCTGGCCGGTTGGCACAGGCCTGCACCTCTTTATTTGTTCTCAGTTATGTTTCACTGCTGACCACATGCACCTGACTAATCAATGAGCTTACTACCTCTCACAACCTCTCACTGGACGGCCGGATAGCGAACAAGACCCCGTAGAACCAACGTCAATCGCAAGCTCCGGGACCTGAAGAATGTCATCCACCAGGCAAGCATCTCGCGACAACAGTGATATCCACATCGAAAGGAGCGAAGAAGCCTTGCTCGGAACCCTCTCAGTTGATCCGAGCTACAGTGCCCCGAAGAAGGGTGCGTGTGACCGGTGTCGTGGCCAGAAGCTGCGGTGCATCTGGGACACGAGGTTGCAGAGATGTCACCGATGTCACAAAGCAAATGCCGTCTGCACATCGCTACCGCCCCGACCGATGGGCCGACCCTCCAAGCAGCAGCTAAAACAACCTCATCCCCAACGTCAGCAGCAGCACACGCGGTACCAACAGTTGCCACTGCCGCAGGCCTATCCTCATGGCCAGCAGTCCCCCGACCGACCACAGCATCATCCATACCAGCACGATCGACGTCAATCGACCATCGATTCGACTGAGTCCCTTTTTCACTTCTCCAGTGCCTACGCGACAAATGTGGACGCGGAGATGGAGGTCAGCGATGGGGAGATGGGTATGCAAGGCGATGACATGATTGATACGCAAAACAGCGAAGGGTTCAGGGCCTATCCTCCCCTGGACCCAATGCTGGATGCACTATCTCCTCGCTCTTTTAGGACTCAGCTTGGTACATCGTACGCTCTTTCTCTCTTCAAACTCCCATGTCTCCATTTCCCGGGCCAGAATATTGCCTCGCGAGCTCCCTGACTGATGATGATCAGAAGCCAGGGGACGAAAACCTTGGACCACGACAGCATCCTCAACCCCTCGGCCCAGTTTTCGGCCCTCGCGAGTCATCAAGGCGAATTCAGTGAGCTGTTCTCTCTGAGCACTACTGCTATTCGTGATATATCAAATGGTGGGGACGTGCCGCCCCTGGATTCCAGCGAAAATACCGCGGGCAAGGCGGACCCCGTCACCCAGCTGACGAGATTGAACATGGCTCTGCACGAATATTTGCAAAAGATGAACACGTCGTTTGGCAACACGCAGTCTCCCCCACTGACCCCCATGACCCAGGATGACCTGCAACCAGTGGCCTTGGACCCAAGACAGCCGTGGTCTCTAGACCTGGGCCGTCTCTTGACCATGACTGAAGAGTTCAAGACCATTGTTGACCAGTTGGGGATCGACTTCCCCGGCAGCAAGAGCAACGGCCGTAATTCACAGACTTCCAGCCTGAATCAGGGTCCCAAGGACACCAGCATAGCCGCCCCCCACCGTCAGCCGTATGACCACTCAACGGCCCTTCTTGTCCTGAGCTGCTATGTGCGTCTCAAAGAAACACAGAAGCGTGCCTTGTCCATCTTGCACCACTTGGAGAAAACGAAATCCTCCTGCGCCAGGGACCTGCCGGAGGTTCTGCCAAATCTAGCAGTTGGTAGGTTCTCATTGGCTGGACAGCCTGGCTTGCAGTTGACAGTGATGATCACCTTGTGCGAGGAAGTGTTCAGTAGCATCAAGCACTCCGGCATAGATGGTAAGACATCGCGGCAGATGGACTGGGCCATTTTCGAGGCTTGCTTGGAGGAGAAAAGCTCTGCCTTGGATGGTGGCAGCTGAGCAGACTTTTCTTCGTGGTGGCCTCGGACAACAAGTTGTCTACATGAGAGTTATATATATGTATGTACTGTTCTCACTCTACTAGTCAGATATAGGATAGACCAACTTTTGGCCTGACACTTTTTTCTTTCTGATCAGGTCCAGGCCGTTCAGTACCGCCGGAAGGCCTCCCTCCACGATTCGCTGCGGATGGGGCTTCAGCTTTCCTGCGTCCAGGAGCTCCTGCACGGTTGTGAACCAGACCTTGGCGATTTCGCGCATGCTCGGGTTGGCCTCCCTACCCACTACAGCCAGAAGAAGTTAGTAATCCCTTTCTAAAGCTGTCATAGATTGTTATGTTTCTGACGAGCTGTTATCAGGTTTCAACGACAGGCGCAGCACTGATTCCAGCTGATGTGACACATCCTCGATACTCCAGAGGGCAACAGGGAGACAATCCAGAATTTCTGCTTACTCGGAGCTGGCCAACCGATTGCCTTGCCTGAAAGAGAAGGTCCCAGGACCCAGTCCACGACTACAGTCCGCGGTCGGGTCTGGATATGCCTTGGTGGTGGTTCCAAGGCTGTGAACCGCCCACCCAGTCGACCAATGCACTGGTAGCAGAGCTCCATGGTCTCAGGTTCCGAGACGCAGTCAATCGCATATCTCAGCGAGTTCCTGGTTAATGCCTTGATGTCTTTGAGGCAACTCTCAGAGTTATAGTCAACCACATGGTCCGCACCAAGGGCCGAGACTAGCTCAAAGTTCTGGGGCGAGCACGTTGTCACGACACGCATGCCGGCACTGCGAGTAAATCAATGGTTGGCGATTGCCTCGAAAGACCTTGAGCGGCAGAACGGGGAGGTGTGGGAGGCAGACAGTTTCAACAGTTGAATTACCAATGTCCCGGTCGCTGTGCTGCCACCCCAGACGAGAACCGTCTGGGCCTCGGATGCAGGCTCAGTGGGCCAGCCAGGGACTTTGAGGCTGTGGAAGAGGGCGAGGCCAGCGGTGCCGATACCTGTTCCTAGTGTGGCCGCTTCCTCGAAAGACATGTAGTCTGGAATTTTCAGGACTCCGACATCTGTGCCTCCGACATACTCTGCGTATGCTCCCACCCTGGGCGTGAGAACGTGCATACCCTGTGCGAAGAAGGCACAATTAGTAATTATTGAAAATATTCTCATATTTGGCAGACTCACCATAACGGCGCCACAAACGCGGTCGCCGACTTTGACATCGGCGGCAGTCCACGCATTGGACCCCAAGGCCACAACGACGCCGGCATAGTCATGACCAGCAACGGCCCCGACACTGGCGAGTGGCCCGGACATCTTGACATCAACCGGGTTGAGGGCGACCGCCTTGGCCTTGACCATAACCATGTCCGGCTCCAACTCAGGCGTCTCGACATGATTTGATAATTTGAGCTTCCCTTGGCCATCGCCAATGATTGCAACTTGGTGTCCGGGAACCTCATCCATCGTGTGCTGAGTAAAATGTCTGTTTGGTATGACCGTTTGGCAGCAGCCATGATTTCTATGTTGGGGGATATCGTAGGTAAATATTAGTCCTCTGTGGCTATCATCATTGTATTTCATGACATCTTTCGGTATTTCGTGTGCACTAGATCATGCTCCGTCGATCATTCCGAACAGGGATCCCGGGCGTCGGATGCTAAAGTCTTAATATGCACGACATAGGCCCGTATGGTAGGCCGCAGTTGCTCGGTCACTTTCGGGACCGGCGGAACGAGTACGAGTGAAACTTCTCAGTTTCGGCCTTTATTTCCGATTTCAATACCATTTCATAACCGTACTGGATTTGATTGAACCAGATTCAGAAACCCAACAAAACCCTCCGTCTAGCTAAGTACATACACGTGGGTAATCTAAGTAGATTACCCGCTGAAATCCTTTCGCTCCCTGAACCGCTCAACAGCCCAAGAAATTCTTTCATACATACCAACCAATTCAAGTTCTACTCACGGCTGTCTCAAGATTTGTGGCACACGCGTTATTAAGATTGGTTCCCTTGTGTTTCTCATCATGTATTCTTTCTTCAGACACCACTTCAGACAGCACTACTTCCAGCACAACTGGTACAACCTCGAGCTTCTCCGCCTCCTGGGCTCGTCACCGTATGGCGGCTGTGACGCGGCCGAGTTCTTCAAAGCAGTCGAGCAGATCAAGCCAAACAGCGCCGCCTCATGGGAGTCCACGTTCTTAGCACTTGCCGAGGCGGCCGAATTGATCGCTCGTGATAGTGAGGCCAACGGATTACACAGCTCTGCGCTTTCGGCCTACCTACGTGCTAGTAATTATTACCGATGTGCGCAGTTCATGTATCCAGCCGCTCCCGATGCGCAACAGGCACATTTTCTCGAGATTTATGAGCGCAGCATGGCTGTCTTCGACGCGGCGACACAGTTTCTCGGCCACCCTGTCTATCGCGTCTCAATCCCTCATGTGACCCCACAGGGAAAAGCCGTCGCGCTGCCCGGCCGGTTATATCTACCAGCAGATGCCCATAAGCTCCCTGGCAGGAAGATACCCTTAATAATTAGCATTGGCGGGGCTGACACGACCCAGGAGGAGTTGTACTTCATGCACGTCGCCGAGGGCCCAAAGCTGGGCTTTGCAATCCTGACCTTTGACGGGCCCGGTCAGGGCCACGTTCTCCGCCGGGACAAAGTCTACATGCGCCCGGACTACGAAGAGGTCATCCCAGGGGTCCTGGACTGGATAACGCAGTGGGCCAGTGATAACCCCGACGCAGACCTTGACATTGACGCCATCTCAGTCGTCGGAGAGTCGCTAGGAGCGTTTCTCGCCCTGCGGGCTGCTGTTGATCCCCGTATCAAGGCGGTAGTGGCAATCGATCCGTTCTACGACATGTGGGATCTTGCAACGACGCGGATGCCTCCCTGGATGATGAAATTATGGGAGAAACAGTTCATCATCCGAGACTCGTTCATTGACTGGTCGGCTCGTGCCCATGGAAAGGCCGACATTGCTACACGGTACGCTTGGGGCCTTGCCACGGGCATGTTTGGCATTCCGAGCGGCGCAGACGCGCTTCGTAATATGAAGAAGTACACGTTCAAGCTAGAGCCGCAGCAGAACGTGACTACACAACGCAGTCCGGATGGCAATACGAAAGAGAAAGATGAAGATTATCTGGTCCGCATACATTGTCCGGTGCTCATCTCAGGCGCAGCGGCTGACAAGGACTCGTTCGCGCCTTTGTCTGCGACTGAGGCGCTGCATCGTGGCTTACGCCACCTGGAGGGAGACGACATGGAGCTCTGGGTTGCGAGGTCTTTTGCGGATGGTGGGGGCCAAGGCAAGATCGGTGCTTGGAGCTTACTGCAATATCGTATTTATAAGTTTTTGGACAAGAAATTGGGCATTGATCGGAACCGGCAAAGGTGCAACACAACAGATGAAAAGGGAGGTGCAAATGATTCTGTCATTGTCACATAGATACTTAAAACATCGAGATACCTCTGATGACACATTTGGATCCTTTTGATGATTTTGATTGATTCAATCGAGAAAAAGGTCATGATTCTTCAAAGAGAGTATGTCTGTATCAGGAGATTTAGATATGTACACAGGTAAGCACACTGCAAGCCACATGCACGCACAAGAAATTAGGGCCCGAATGAGGCCGAACCACTCACCCTCCGATGACAACCAAGCAGGATTGGGATACTTTCCGTCCCCGAAATTCACCGAACACTCCAAATCCCATTTCATAAGTCCATGTTCACACTGCGACAGAATCCCAGATATGCATATCGGAACTTGTTCTGACTGGGTAGCTAGGGACGATGGTCCTAAAATCCGCCGTAAGTCAACGTGAGCATCTCTACTGGCAATGCTCGAGATAGACTGTTACTGATTGAGCCTACTTGGTCGACAGACATTTCTCTGTCCCGGAGATTTGTGTCTCAACGCATCAGGCCCAAACTCGAAATTCGCAGAACTTGGCCTCAGGAAAATTCAAGGTCCTGGCAAAGTACCAGATACACCACAGATATGCCACGGGTCAACCACGTAACCGCGTTCGAGCGCTCCAAGAAGCCAATATGGTTCTCCAACTCTTCAGCAGACCCGCTCGCAGCGTGGCGGATCTCGGGAATCAAAGGGCCCGTGTTCGAGCAGTGGCTTTTTGACAGCATATCCGACGACGGCAAGGCACTGGCGGGCATGATCTTCGCGCGCGACTCGAGCTATGCGCTCCTGGGCCGCGGGCACCTGCGCATGGAGTTCCACTTCGTGTTCGAGGACGGCACACACTATGCCTTTGCCGACTGGATGGACGAGGCCACCATAACCGACACGGGTGGCCAAGACGGCAAGGTCGGTGAGGTCAAGGGGGTGTGGAAGGGCAAGAATGGCACGCGCACGTATACGCACACTCACGCTGCCGATGGAAGTTTCCTCAAGGTCGTCCTGGACAGCCCTGAGATCCGAGGGACGTACACGTTGACTGCGCTGGCGCCGCCGCATTTTCCGACCGGGCAGATCTGGCCTCTTGCCGAGGGCGAGGACCCTACATCGACTGAGCTTTGTCCCAAAATCAACAACGTCGAGATCATACCGGCAGGTACGTATGAGGCCGACCTAGTGATAGGTGGTCGGCCTCTCAAATTCAAGGGGATCGGCGGCCACGAGCACATCTGGGCCTCTGGTGGCTGGTTCTCGACGGTCAGGAGGTGGGCCGTTGTCCGAGCCGTTGCGGGACCGTACTGCCTGACTTTCCGTGAGTTCACGAGTCTGATTGATGGTAAAACGTACATCAGCGGATTCTTGACTAGGGATGGGGCCAAAGTATTTGGTGCTCTGATCGATCGAGCGGGGATAGGCTCGAATATCGATTGGACGAGGGATGATGGACTAGTACTGAGGTGGGAGCCGACTTACGATAACAAGTCCGGCGTATCGGGTCCCCATTTCGACAAGAGCACCGGATTCATCATCCATCTCAAGACCAGAGTGCCTGGCGAGAACTGGAAGTTTGAAGTCACCCACCACCGTGTCTGTTTCGACGTCAATTTTGGTGGAGGTGAGACTGGCCTGTCGGGATTCTTGTCAACGATCACTGGCGGACAGGTTGGAGGTGATGTCCACTCAGGCGTTGCACATGTCAACATATGTGACCTGCCACGTAAGTTTCCCCTCAATTCAGGTTCTATTTCTGTGGTGCACTTTAGGCTTTTTATATTGACTCCAAGCTGTATGATTGATATAGAGGGTTTCCGACGCATGTATTTCTTTGCCTGCATGCTTCTGACGAAAGTCACTTTTGGATATATCAATATCCTTGGTACGAACACTTAGATTAAGGAGCCAATCCTACTTTATCTACGTTCAAGGCTCCGATATGCTTTACTGCATGGGCTGGCTCTCTGATGAATAGAGTTGGATGCCTGAGGACTTGAAAGCCGAATTAGATATCAATTAAACATGGCTGAGTCAAAAGAACAATCCTAATGTACATATTTTCTCGTTATTTGGTAGCTTTGAATGATATAAGTTGTTGCTTGGCAGGTACTTCTAGTATAGATCTTGTTGTCCAAACTAAAACCATGAGCTCAGAACGATAAATCGCTGCCAATACTCGACAGTAGGGACTTGTAATTCGTTCAATAATTTCTCCATCATAACTAGTTCGGTATCGGAATCCCAATGTGAACCGGTCAAAATTAGGCTTGAAACGTTATCAATCAGTAGCACCCAATCATGCCCTGTTGAGTTGTCCATGGCGACATCCGAAAGCACTATGCATAGGTCAAATGACCATCCTGCGGGTATGGGCAGTATTTATAAAAATTCGGCTTTAGGTCATTCGGTCGGCTACTTTACATTGTGCTGACACTCGGTTTCGTTGCGTTGCGCTCACACTCGGTTTCGGCAAGAGGAATTGCGGGAGGAATAAGTCGGATACGCGACCGGCGTTATTAGGTATGTTCCAACATTGTTCTAGAATGCAGGGCGCGGGCAGATGTTGCACCAAATAGCTGAGGTTGTTTGACACAGGAGTCTTTGCTATCCGGCGAAAGAATCTTAGGTGTTTCTTCGTGCGAGACGATTCAGCTTTATTACCTACCTATGTAGACACCAACGTAGATTTGACTTCCTTTGAGCTCCGGTTATCTCATCTAGTTCAAGTTACTCGGGATCTTGAAATCCTTGACTTGAGACCCTCCTTGGATGACTTTTCGACCAAATCGTACCAGCACCATGCATGCCGTTGAAACCCCAAAGACCGGTGAGCCCATCGCCATCATCGGTTCAGGATGCCGCTTCCCGGGCAACGCATCGAGCCCGTCCAAATTATGGAGTCTTTTGTCGAAGCCTCATGATGTGCTCTCTGAAATTCCGGCATCACGTTTCAATCCACATGGCTTCTATCATCCGGATGGCGAGTATCATGGACATAGCAACGTCAAGCATTCATATCTGCTATCCGAAGATCACCGGGTCTTTGATGCTGACTTCTTTAACATCGCTGCAAACGAGGCAAATGCCATAGACCCACAGCAGCGCCTGCTTATGGAGACCGTCTATGAGGCTCTGGAGAATGGAGGCGTGAGGATCCACGATTTGAGAGGCAGTGACACTGCTGTCTACGTCGGGTTGATGTGTGAGGAGTATGGGGGACTGCAAATGAGAGACTTGAACGTCTTGCCAACAGTGAGTTCGCACGCGACACCGCAGCCACTACAGCCAGAGCATGAGGAACTTGAAGATACTGATACATGCATGGCTGGCATATAGTATCTCGCCACAGGAACGGCTCGGTCTGTCGTGTCTAATCGCATCTCATACTTTTTCGACTGGCGGGGCCCCTGCATGACAATCGACACGGCCTGTAGCTCGTCCCTGGTTGCCGTGCACCAAGCCGTGCAGACGCTTCGATCTGGTGTATCGCGTGTCGCGCTCGCCGCAGGAACAAACCTGATCCTCGGTCCAGAGGCTTACATCACGGAATCTACTTTCCACATGCTGTCTCCCCAAGGTCGCAGTCACATGTGGGACTCCCGTGCTGATGGTTACGGTCGCGGTGAGGGTGTCGCAGCGGTTGTTCTCAAGCGACTTTCTGACGCAGTTGCGGATGGCGATACTATTGATTGTATCATTCGCGAGGTGCGTACATTCTATTAGAGATCGGGAATTCGCACCCGCAGAAACTGAGATTACACCCGAGCCCTTCGGAACAACTTCTTATAGGAGAACCTCCTATGGGACAACCTCCTATGGGACAACCTCCTATGGGACAACCTCCTATGGGACAACCTCCTATGGGACAACCTCCTATGGGACAACCTCCTATGGGACAACCTCCTATGGGATGACCTTCCGTAGGATAACAAGTTCGGGTGTACCCGCTGCTTTTGCGGGTGTAAATCCCTGATCTCTTCTATTATTGACTTTGCTCTGCCAGGCCGTATTTGACAAATGCTGAAACGAGATTGCCATCAGACTGGTGTCAATCAGGACGGGCGAACCAAGGGTATAACAGTGCCCAGTGCTGACGCCCAAGTGGCTCTCATTGAGGAGACCTACCGCCGAGCGGGACTTGACCTTGGCACACCTCAAGGCAGGCCTCAATTCTTTGAAGCACACGGAACCGGAACTCCGGCTGGAGATCCGGTCGAGGCTGAAGCCATCTATCGAGCCATCGCGAGCAAGATACAGCCCACGGCAACTGGCACCGAGAGGGGAACGGAGAGGCTTTTTGTAGGCTCGATTAAATCCGTGGTTGGTCACACTGAGGGCACAGCAGGCCTTGCCGGCTTGATCAAGATCTCGTTGGCGTTAAGGCACAAGGTTGTTCCTCCCAACATGCTCTTCCAACAGTTGGCCGCTGCTATCGAGCCATTCTACCACAACGTCGAGGTCCCAGTCAACGCGCTCGAATGGCCAAGATTGCCGACAGGTCAACCGTTAAGAGCGAGTCTGAATAGTTTCGGATTCGGGGGAACCAATGCTCATGCAATCGTCGAGAGCTACGAGGCCCAAAGCCAAACTGAGATAAAAGAGTCTCCAGTTCCGGCTTCTCGGGGAGATCAGTCGCTGCTCATCCTCCCCTTCACCTTTTCAGCGGTTTCCAAATCCAGCCTCAAGAGATCCATGCACGACTTTGTTGACTTCCTCAAAGAAGGTGACAAGGATGTCCGACTCAATGATCTGGCATACACGCTGAACTCGTGTCGTTCCATGTTTCCGTACCGCGCCACAGTCTCATTGGGGGCTGGTGGCAAGAAGGATTTGGTTGAACGCATCGAGGATTCAATTTCCAAGCCGGACTGGGACACGGCATCAGTTTTCAGATTATCCTCATCAACTCCGCTTCCCACAGCCAAGATCCTTGGTGTCTTTACAGGACAAGGAGCGCAATGGGCCGTCATGAGCATGGAGTTGATAGAGTCATCCGTGTTTGTTCAAAAGCGGTTGAAGTACCTGGACACCGTTCTGGCATCTCTGCCGGAAGGTGACCGGCCTGATTGGTCATTGCAGCATGAAATCCTAGCCGAAGATGCACTTTCCAAGCTGGGCACTGCCACCCTCTCTCAACCCGTCTGCACGGCATTGCAGATCATTCAAGTCGACATTCTAAGTGCGGCTTCCATTCAGTTCGATGCAGTTGTGGGCCACAGCTCTGGCGAGATTGCAGCTGCTTATGCTTGCGGTGTCATTAGTGATAGGGACGCGATCATAATTGCTTATTACCGAGGGCTTCACTCTGCACTGTCACGCAGCACGGGCGAGAATGGAGAAAATGGTGCCATGATGGCGGTTGGCACTTCGCTTGACGACTTGGAAGAGCTCATTTCTCTGCCTGAGATTCAAGGGCGCATCACAATCGCCGCTCATAACTCTCCAACGAGCTTCACACTCTCTGGGGATGCTTCCGCTATCGAGGAGGCCAGGCTCGTTTTGGAAGATGAAGGAAAATTTGCTCGTGTTCTCAAAGTCGACATGGCATACCATTCACACCACATGCTCGGCTGCGCGGACCAATATGTCGAGTCGCTGAGAAGTGCACGCATAACTGTCGACAAAGTACGAGCTAGTTGCAACTGGTTCTCCTCAGTGCATGATGGAGCTCTTGTCAGCGGAGATGAGGGCTTCGACGCACTGTACTGGTCTCAGAACATGACACAGCCAGTCCTGTTCTCCTCCGCAGTCATGGCAGCGTGTACAAATCTAGAAGATGGCTCATTGATCCCCTACAACACCATCGTCGAACTTGGTCCTCATGCAGCACTGAAGGGTCCTGTAAAGGACAGCATGACAGCAGTTGGTGCCTCGTCTCCCCCGTACGCCTCTATCTTGACACGCAAACAGAACGCATTGGAGTGTCTCGGGGAAGCACTGGGAACTGTCTGGAAGTCCAATCCAGCAGGCAGTGTCAATTTCAAACGTCTATTCAACTATGTTGTCAATCAGGATGACGGAGACGACAATGAGTCTACAGAGCTCAAGATAGTCAAAGATATGCCGTCATACAGTTGGGACCACGACCGAGTCTTCTGGAGCGAGTCCCGTCGATCAAAAACCTTTCGCACACGATCTAAGCCGGGACACCCTCTTCTCGGTACTCTGAGCCCAGATTCAACAACACTAGACCTGGTCTGGACCAACGTTCTGAGAGTGTCAGAGCTTCCGTGGCTGGCGGGACACCAGCTTCAGGGACAGACTGTGTTCCCCGCTGCCGGCTACGTTGCTTTGGCCATCGAGGCCGGGATGAGCTTTGCTGGTGACTCAGCTGTCGAGCTTATAGAATTGCAGGATGTTACTATAGCCAAGGCTATAACATTTGAGGACGAGAGAACTGGCGTGGAGACCTTGTTTTCCCTCCATATCGACCAAGACACGAGAGACCAGCAACAGGACCAGAGTCAGCAACGGAACTCTATTGTCATGGCGAGTTTTCGACTTCACACCAACTCATCTCCCCGCGACGTCGAATCTATCAGCGTGGTAGCTACTGGCACGGTCAAGTTGGTCTTTTCGAGCAGCTCGTCGTCAGGGACTTCTCAAGGTTCGGCGCCAAGAAGCACCGTTCTCCCCCGACAAGGCCCAGAGCCCCCTAAACTAGCTCTGGTCGACGAGAAAGAATTTTACTCCGAGCTGAGAAAGATTGGATACCAGTACTCAGGATCCTTCCAAGCCTTGACGTCCATCAAACGCAAACTCGGGGCCTCACGTGGCTTCGTGAGGCTACCACAGACCGAGGACCTTCATGTTTCAGAGGAAAACCTGCTAGTCCATCCAGGATTCCTCGACGCAGCGTTCCAATCAATTTTTCTGGCTTATTGTTGGCCAGGAGACGGAAGCCTTTGGTCGCTTCATGTGCCAACATCTATTCACCGCCTCCGCGTTGATCCAAAAGCATGCCAGGCGACTTCGGCAGCCACAGACCTAGATCAAAGTCCCAGACTCGCATTCGATGCGACGGTTCGAGTCTTTGATCGTGCGGTTAGCAAAGTCACAATTTCTGGCGATGTCAATATCTACAGCGGGTCTACACCAAGCACGGACGATGACAACCACGGCCTCATTCAAGTTCAAGGTCTGGGTGTGGTACCGTTCGGCGCCGCATCGGTAGTGCAAGATACTGATGTCTTCTATGACAACGTCTACGACGTGCTTGACCCAGACGGGGAGCTGGCAATGGCTGGTAATCGTGCATCCGAGGACGAGATAACACGCGCCCGCCTGCTCGAGCGCATCTCGTACTTTTACCTGCGCCGCCTGGTCATGGAGATCACGCCTGAGCAAGAAGCCAAGACTGAGTGGCACCACCAGAAGCTCATGGCTTTTGCTCGCCACGTGCTTGAGGAGATGGAAGACGGCAACTGGAAGTACGCGGACCCGGAATGGAACAATGACACAGTCGAAAGCATGAATGCCATGATGGCCGTATACGAACACGAAATGGTCGAGATACGACTGATGCGTGCTGTGGGCGAGAACATGGGCCCGTCTGTCCGGGGCGAGACACATATGTTGCAGCACATGATGAAAGACGGAATGCTGAACCAGTTCTATGTTGAGGGACTGGGCCTACAGCCCTTCACCGCATTCTTAGCCGAGATGGTGGCTCAGATCACCCACCGTTACCCAAATATGCGAGTTGTGGAAGTAGGTGCCGGCACAGGCGGGGCGACGAAGAGCATCTTGCGGCGCATTAAGGGCTCCTTTAAAGACTACACTTTTACCGACATCTCCTCCGGCTTCTTTGAAAAGGCACAGGGAGTATTCTCGGCACCAGATTTCCAAGTGAATGGGCGTATGCATTTCCAGATGCTTGACGCGGAAAAGGACGTCGTTGGCCAGGGCTTCAAGGAACAAAGCTATGATCTCGCAGTGGCCTCACTTGTGCTTCACGCTACCCACGATCTCCGTAACACGCTCAACAACGTGCGCAAGCTGCTGAAGCCCGGTGGGTACCTTGTCATGCTCGAGGTTACGTCCAACGACATCATTCGAACGTCGTTCACCATGGGCGCCCTGCCGGGCTGGTGGCTCGGCGCTGAGAACGGTCGGCCGTGGTCGCCCTGCGTGACGGCCGCAGAGTGGCACGAGTTGCTCCTCCAGTCTGGCTTCTCAGGTGTCGAGGCCTCGACCCCCGAGTTGGATATCCTCCCGCGGCCCTTTGGCGTGCTGGTATCACGCGCAACAAACGACCGCGTGAGCTTGCTCATGGAGCCTTCTGCCGCTGCTGACGACGTATTGCCTCTTTCTCGCATCAAGGATCTCCTCGTGGTGACGGGGACCTCGCTGAAAACGACCCGCCTCGCTCATTCTGCCATCAAGATGCTTCGCAGGCATTGCTCTTCCATACTCACGGTCAAGACACTGGATGAGCTGGTAGCCACAGACTTATCGCCCCAAACATCTGTTCTCAGCTTGGGAGAACTTGATCAGCCCGTCTTCCGAAACATCGATCCCCAAACATTCGCAGGCCTGAAGCGTGTCTTCACAATGGCTCAGAATGTCATCTGGGCTACGCGAGGGGCGAGGTGTGACGAGCCCTATGCCAACATTACTGTCGGGCTCGCTCGCTCGGTCAAGATGGAGATGCCACATATTCGCATGCAGATCATCGACTTCGACACAAACGTTGAGCCTGAGGCCCAGACGCTTGTCGATGAGCTATTGCGGCTCCAGATTCTCGGCCAGCTTGAGTCTCTGGATCGCAACATTTCCGGCGGCGGCGGCGGCGATCAAGGTGCTGGCGAGCTACAAAAAATTGTCTGGACCCAGGAGTCGGAGGTCATGGTAACGTCCGCGAGCAAGCGCATAATCCCCAGGATTAAACCAAATCTTCGGTGGAACAGCCACTACAACTCGAATCGCCGCGATATCGTCGAAAACGTCAACCCTGCTGAGGTAGCCATCGAAATCATCGAACGCGCGAAGAGTGATCGAGAAAACAGAGCGACTTCTTATCTCTTGGCCAGAGAGGCAGCGAGTCTGGACAGCTTGGATCTTGACAATGCCAGAGAGGAGGCCAGCGTCGTTGAAGTCGTGGTATCATATGCAACCTGGGATGCTGCACCGGTCTCGTCGTCTTTGGCTCTTTATCTTGTCATTGGTATAAACAAGCGCAATGGTCAACAAGTCGTTACTGTGACGGACAAGATTTGCTCAATCGTCTCCGTTCAGGAACGGCTTGTCTTTCCCTATCCGCTCGCCGATTCGGAGCATGTTTCTCCTGCTTCGTTCCTTCACGCCACCTGGGCTCACATCACTAGCCGTGCAATATTATCGGGCTCGCAAAGCCAGACGAGGACACTTGTTATAAGCCCCAGTGTCGCATTTGCCAGGATTATGAGAGATATGTCCCGCAACACAGTCGGCGACGTCGCCTTTTTCACGGGGCTGGAGGAAATGACGGGCCCCGAGGTGGCCTTCGTCCATCCACTCGAACGCGAAAGCAGTATCAGACAGCACGTGATCGCCAACACTGACGTGTCCGAGATTGTCACTTTTGGGGGTCATAATGACGGTCTCGTTGACCGGATCTTGCAAAGCCTCGACAAACCGTATGTGAAGATCACAGACGCACAAGCATTCCAAGTCCGAGGTAATGTTCCAAACAGGGATCACTCGTTGCTCGGCTTTGTCAGTCAGGTGGTCATGGAGTCTGTCAATGCAGCCTTCGAGTACACAAAGTCCCCAGAGGGCGAAGATTCAGTAGCCACTTTGTCTCCGGAGCACATTGCCCGCCTCCCATTGCCACCAAAGGGTGTCATCATTGACTGGACCGCGGACACGTCCATACCGATCCCGATGCTCCAGTCAGACTCGATTCCGCTCTGTCGACCGGATGGGACATACATGCTCTTCGGACTGGGTGGCGCTGGCGGACTGGGCTCGTCGCTAGCCGAGTGGATGATCAGCCAGGGTGCTCGACACATTATCTTGACGAGCAGAAACCCCAAGGCAGACCCGGAATGGGTTGCTAACTACGCAGCTCAGGGCGTCCGGGTGGAGATGATATCCAACGACATCACAGACAAGCAATCGGTACAGGAGCTTGTCGCTGAAGTGCGTCGCTCGTGGCCGCCCATCGTCGGTGTGGCTAACGGGGCCATGGTGCTGCACGACACGGCCCTCGAAGCCATGACCTACGACCAGATGATGCGCGTCCTACGGCCCAAGGTCGATGGCACGCGGTTCCTCGACGATTTGTTCCGTGACGACAAGAGCTTGGAATTCTTCGTGCTCTTCTCGTCTTTGTCTTCCGTGTTTGGAAACAGCGGTCAGTCCAACTACGCCGCGTCGAACATGTACGAAATCGCGATTTGTGCACAGAGGAGAGAGCGAGGTGTCACGGCTAGTGTCATTGACATTGGCGCCATCATGGGAATCGGATACATGGCCCGTGAGGTTGGCCAGAATGTGCTGGGCCAACTGGTTGAGAACGGTTACCGCAAACTATCGGAGCGGGATTTCCACCTGGCGTTTGCAAATGCAATCCTGGCAGGCCGAGTGGGATCCGACCAGCCCGAGGAGTTGATTATGGGATTGAGCAGCGTCGCTCAGAGCGACCAGCACAAGCTGGCATGGACCGACAATCCTAGATTTTCCCACGTTATCCAGGCTTCTTCGTCCCGGGATGGAGGTAGTAATGGTCTCGGTGGATCGGAAGCGTCTGTGTCACCCAGGGAGCTACTCAAACTGGCTGAATCGGCAGATCAGGTGCACAAGATCATCCAGGACTCGGTAGTCGACAAGCTGGCCATAATGTTGCAACTTCGCAGCAACACCGACACAGCTGACGATACACTCGCCACTGCTAGGGGGAAGCACGACGCTGACGCGCTCCTTGAACAAACAGCAGATGATCTGGGGGTTGATTCGCTTGTCGCTGTCGAGCTCCGGTCTTGGTTCCTCAAGGAGCTGGAGGTATCGATTCCAGTCCTCAAGATCCTGGGCGGTGGTACCATGAACGAGCTCGTAGGTTATGCCGTGGAGAGCCTACCGATGGAGCTCGTGCCGAATGTGTCTGAGCAGGGCGAGTCACCCCAGCCTCCTCTATCGTCTGCTGCCAGTGCCACTGCTACCTCTATCGGGCAGTCTATATTTACAACCGACACACGCAAAACCGACGGTCTCAGCGATGGGGGTAGCACCGAGCCCTCCGAGAACCCTGACCCAGCGCTTTCAATGCCGGAATTGTCCGGACAAGAGGCGAAAGTGTCAACTCCGACGTCGTCGGGTGATTACTCCCAAGGAGCTGATGGAAACGCCGCCGAGAAGACGGGGATCCAGTTGCACATCGACAAGATCGTCCCCATGTCATTTGGCCAGTCGCGTTTCTGGTTCATGAACCACGTTGTCTCGGACCCAAGCACCTTCAACGTCACGGCCTCATTCCGCATAACTGGCGCAGTTGACGTGCCCAACTTGAAACTTGCAGTACGTTCCTTGGGCAGAAGACATGAAGCCCTGCGAACCTGCTTCTTTGTCGACGAAGACAGCCAGCCAAAGCAGGGAGTCTTGGAAGAATCTCTGCTACACCTAGAGACCAGGAGCATTGCAGCTGCATCCCCAAATCCAACATCAGACCAACAAGAGGGAGGCTTCGATAGTGAGTTCGACAATTTGGCAACCCATACATTCGACATAAGCAAGGGTGAGACCATGAGGGTCATGCTGCTGACCCAGTCTCGATCCCAACACCACCTCATTGTTGCGTATCACCACATCAATATGGATGGCGCCAGTCTCGGGGTTCTCATGGCCGACTTGCAGCGCCTGTACATTGGTGCAACTCTGAAGCCGCCAGCACTGCAATACACAGCCTTCTCGGAGCAGCAGCGAAGGCACCTCAAAATCGGGACGTGGAAGGATGAGCTTGCTTTCTGGAAGCGCGAGTTTAAAAGCCTTCCAGAAGTCTTGCCCGTCTTCAGCTTGTCACCAGACAACTCATCCAGCCGCCAGAGGATTGTAATGAAGGGCTACAGGCACATCCAACACGAGACTCGAATCCCAAACCAACTGGGCAGTAAGATCCGATCGCTGTGTCGCAGGATCGGAGTCAACCCATTCCACCTATACACTGCCTTGTTCCAGATTCTCCTCGCTCGATTGGGCGCCAGAGATCATGATATCTGCCTTGGGGTTGCCGACGCCAACCGAAATGAACCTGGAGCAATGGAGGCCATGGGGAATTTCCTCAATCTTTTCCCTGTGCGGCTGTCGACCTCGAAGGCAACTCTGGACACAGCCTTCTCGTCCATAGCAAAAGAGACGCGCAAGAAGATAATGGAATCAATGGCCCACTCGGCTGTTCCCCTGGACGCAGTCCTTGAAGAGATCAAGGCTCCCCGAAGTGCGACCCACAGCCCGCTGTTCCAGGCCTTCATAGACTACCGTGTCGTCGCCGAGAAAGCATACCTGGGCAATGCCGAGATTGAAGGGGAGAAATATGCCATCAGCGCGACGCCTTACGACATCATGCTCGATATTGTCGACAATTATGCAGGGAACGCCTCCATTAGCTTCCTGGTGCAGGAGGGGCTGTATGACCAGCGGAGTGCCGAGGTCATGTCCATGTGCTTCTTGAACCTGACGAAGGCCTTTGTGGAGGTGCCCGAGACAACGGCTTGCGCGCCTCAGATGTATGACCAGGTCGAGGTCGACAGGGCGCTCAGCATTGGGTGTGGTGAGTTTCTCTTTGAACCTTCCTTAGTTCGGCTTCGCCAATAATTCTGACCCAAACACTTTGTCATGTTCTGCTAAATACACGCTTACCATGAATCCAGGCCCTCAGAGCGATCTCCCAGATACGAGTATTCTCGAAGACATTGATGCAGTAGTATCTGCCAATCCTGATTCGGTTGCCCTCCGTGACGAAGACATCTCACTGAGCTATAGACAGATGAGCCTACGTGCTTACTCTGTTGCTCAGGCCCTGACTGGGCTCGGCTGCAGAATGGGCTCGCGGATCGCTGTTTTACAAGAACCCACGGTGGACTGGATCTGCTCCTTGATCGCAATTTGGCGCATCGGTGCGACCTTTGTTCCTCTCGAACTGGACCAGGGAGTCGAGCGCCTGAAGACGATTGTTAAGCATGCCGACTTGGCCGCGATCTTGGTTCACGACAATACAGTAGCCACTCTCCGGAACATTGTGGGTGGAGACGAAGATATCCTCAACAAGAAACTGATAAATCTCTCTGGCCTCACAACATCCACTGTGGTATTTGCCGGAGAGCATGGGACATTAGCAATGACGGGCGACAACGAAGCAATGATCCTCTACACCAGTGGTTCCACGGGTATTCCGAAGGGAATTTCCCTTCCCCACCGCATGATCAGAGCTACTATCGCAGGATACGCGCAGGCCTGGGCATTTGGTCCACAGACAGTGCTGCAGCAAACCGCCCTCAGCTTCGACCACTCGTGGCAGGAAGCACTGCTTGGTCTCGCCACCGGAGGCAGCGTGGTCGTCACTCCACGCATGGCAAGAAAAGACCCTATTGCGTTGACTAACATCATAGCCGACCGTGAAGTCACAATGGCCACCACAGTCCCTTCCCAAAGTAGCGCATGGCTCCAGCACGGCAACATCGACAGACTTCGGGGCTCGAAGCTCACTTGGCTGCTCTCAGGGGGCGAGGCTATGAGCTTCGCCGTGATTCAGCTTTTCCAAAACCTCAACAAGCCCGACCTGCGGCTGCTGAACATTTACGGCCCCACTGAGGTGATGGTCCCCACGATGCATGAGGTGTGCTACCGTGACCTGACCGCTGCCGATATGCCTCTTCCCATCGGTGCCGTGCGGCCCAACTATACTGCATATGTCGCCGACGAGCAGACGCACCACCCAGTGCCTGCAGGGATACCGGGTCAGCTGGTTGTTGGGGGTGCTGGTGTGGCCACTGGATATATCAACGATCCAGCCTTGACGGCGGAGAGGTTCCCATTGGACCAACATGCATCACGACACTCCTTGGCTCACGGATGGACGCGCGCTCATCTGACTGGAGATCGCGTCTACTTGCGCGAAAGCGATGGTGTCTTCGTCCTCCTCGGGCGGATCGCCAATGATTTCCAGGTCAAGATCCGCGGTCAACGGCTTGATGTTCGTGAAGTTGAGGCCAGCATTGTCAGCACGTCGAACGGGCAGATATCAGGCGCCGTAGTTCATCTCCGTAAGATGAGCTCGTCGACGCCTCTTTCTTCTTCAACAGATGGCAAAGGAAACGATGTCATAGGATCTGACTTCCTGGTCGCGCATGTGGCATTGACACCTGCGCTTGCCGCTGAGTTTGACGTATCTGACAGCAATAAGAAACATGATGGAATGGACAAGTTCCTGAAAGATCTGGTCACAAAATTGCCTCTTCCGGCTTACATGCGCCCGTCTGTGGTTGTCCCGCTGACGTCTTTGCCCGTCAACAACCACGGCAAGGTTGGCCGCTTGGCAGTGACTAAACTTCCATTGCCATCTTCTGTCAGCCCACACAATGCGGATGGGGCGTCTGGACGGGATGTGGACCTAACACAGACCCAGCAAACTATGAAGCATGTCTGGGTATCCGTGCTGGGATCTGTTGCGCATGCACACACAATCACCCCGGCATCTGACTTCTTCCTTGTCGGAGGCAACTCGTTGTTGCTCATAAGCGTAAGGGACAAGTTGAAGAAGATATATAATCGACAGATTGCACTCGTGGAGCTGTTCCAGTCAACCACGCTCGCTGAGATGGCTGCTTTTCTGGAAGATGGCAACGCTGAAGTGCCGGCTTCAGACGCCACAGCTGCCGCCAAAAGACGCGAACACGACTGGGCAACGGAGACACGATATGATGATCATGGGCTCTCTTCTCTACCTTCAAAGGGTCAAGTCGCAAGAAGAAACGATAAAGAGGGCTTAGTTGTCGTTCTGACAGGTGCCACCGGTTTCCTCGGCCGGCGGCTGCTCCGGGCTATGGTCGAATCTCCTGCCATCAAGATCATCTACTGCATTGCCGTGCGCGACCCCAGCAAACTCTCAGACTTCAGCTCCGCCAACAAGGTGGTCGTCCACGCAGGCGACCTTCGCTCTCCCCTCCTCGGCTTGAACAGCAACGACGCACAGTCCATTTTCACCTCAGCAGACATCATCATCCACAACGGCGCAGACGTCTCGTTCCTTAAAGCGTATACCACACTCAAGACCACAAACGTCGCATCCACCAAGGAACTCGTCCGCCTCATCCACGCGTACCCCTCGACCTCGACCTCGACCAGCGGGCCCGCGCTCCACTTCGTCTCGACAGCCGGCGTGGCGGCGCTCACCAACAACCAGCAGGACCTCTACGAGCGGCGCCTCCTCGGCCAGCCCGTCGGCAGCAGCAACACCAGTGGCTACGTCGCGTCCAAGTGGGCGTGCGAGACCTTCCTGGAAAACGTCGCGGCCGCAGACACGGGGCTGCGCATCGTCGTCCATCGGCCCACGGCCATCGTGGGGCCGGACGCGCCGCGGCTGGATGTGATGCACAATGTGATAAACCTGGCCGAACAGCTCCGCTGTGTGCCGCAGATGCGGGCGCTAGAGGGGTGGTTCCAGTTTGTGCCCATCGAGGTGATCACGAGGGACATGCTTGATGACATCTTGGGGAACCGTTCGGGCGGCTATGCTGGTCCAGACGACACTCTGGGTCCCCGGATCCGGTACCACAACCACTGTGGGCCGGAGGAGGAGACGGTAGAGATACACAACCTGGGAGAATACCTCGGCAAGAAGCAGGGGGTGCAGTTCGAGACGGTTGAGGACCACGAATGGGTCCGCCGGGCAAACGCCATCGGAGCAGCTGCCGAGATTACGGAGTACTTGTTGACCATCGGCGACAACTTTGAGAAGACGGGTGCGAAATGGATTTTCCCTCGAGTGTGGAACAGGCCCGACGCATTGAAGAGTGATTAATCAGGATTGTC
Organism: Diaporthe ampelina; assembly: GCA_023522825.1. Classification (NCBI taxonomy): domain Eukaryota; kingdom Fungi; phylum Ascomycota; class Sordariomycetes; order Diaporthales; family Diaporthaceae; genus Diaporthe; species Diaporthe ampelina. The sequence goes on from JAMFTM010000149.1 coordinate 48,434, forward strand.
TCTCTTGGAGATCCTGGGGGTGTCTCCTAAGGAGCTTTTCTGTCTTACTTCATTTCCTATTGACTTCTCCTCTTCTCTGCAATACTAGAAAGTGAACCGATTTCGTTCTTAATCTGTATATACCCAAATTGCCCCACAGTATTATATATGACCTCTATAATTATTCCATTTTCATACGACTGTCACTGATTCCCAGTTGCCAGCCTTGTCAGGTAAAAAACGCCTCTCACAATAATTACGACCACAGACAAAGCAGGGGAGTAGACTATTCAGCCAAGCCACCATTGCAGGACTTTTGCCAGGTTCGTTTCGTTCACCTCGATATCCGCGTCACTCCTCGCAGCCCAGGCTACTCGAAAGTCTGGTCGGATAAGTAGGGCAGCCACCGAGTTCCATTTGTCTCCTGAGGCGATAAGTGGCGTCTCTAGCACGTGAACTTGATCTCCATGCCCGCTTGCCTTGACTGTTGCCTTGAAGTCACCCGCATTGGTAACTTTGGAACCAGCTAGAGTAGCAACAATGAAGACTCCCTGATCAAGTGCCTTCAGCAGGGCGTTCTCGCTGTCTTCTGCAATATGCGTAATCCGAGTCCCTACAATATCGTCAGAGCTGCCGCCCATAGCCCTGTCTGTGAGTGCAAGCTGGTACGGCTCGACTGGGTCCCCGAACCCTGTCACCCTCCTCGCCCATGCTTTGTTGAGGCTCGGTTGACCAAGCGCCTCCGTAACGAACTGTGAGACCGCCTTTTCGTCCTCATTCTGCTCGAGGAGAATCTGCAACTGTACCCGGATGTTACGGATCACAGCCTGGGCTGAGGTACGACGTTCCGTTGTGTAGCTGTCGAGGACTCTTTCGATGGCATCGGTTCTGCTTTTTCTGGTGATAACTGCAGCGAGTTTCCAGGCAAGATTGGTCGCGTCAAGGATGCCAGTGTTCATCCCTTGGCCGCCGGCTGGAAAGACCTGGTGGGCGGCATCGCCGGCGAGAAAGATGCGCCCAGACCGGAAGGTTTCGGCAAGCCTCATACCGGTTCCAACGACCGAGGACCATATAAGATTGTGAAAATCGTAATGGCTGCCAAAAGTCTCTTTCATTTTGTCACGAACTTGGCTCTCGTCTAGGACAGTAGGCCTTTCGTCTCTTGGAAGCGGCGGCGCGAACGCGATGAATCGACGAGCAGTCGGGCTGCCCCCAAGAACGGAGATTATAGCTCTGCCATTCTCTTCCTGCGCTGTCTGTATGGTAGGTGCATCTAGGCTGCAGTGTCCGTCGGCGAGCCAACTGTAACGTGTTCCTTTGGGACCGTCAAATTCAATCCCGGCTGCTTTGCGGACAGCACTCTGGGTTCCGTCGCACCCGATCAGCCACGCAGCCTCAAAAGTCTCCACATCTACCACTGATGTGACTGAGGGAGCGTCTGACTTCAAGTTGTGGAAGGAAGCCAAGACGCCGGTTCCAGTCTGGCTGCAGGCAGTAAAACGGAGACCCCAGGAGAACTGTATGCCGACCTCCTCGCAGCGACTCAATAGTATATCCTCCGTTCGAATCTGCGGAAGATTCAAATTGAATGAGTACTTGGTCCCAATAACGTCGTAATTCAAGGCGAGATGCTGAGGCCCACCACCAAAGTGAGCTTCATGTAGTGGTGTGCCATTTTCAATGAAACGCTCGGCGATGCCCAGGGTTCGGAAGACTTCCAGGCTGCTGGCACTCATACTGAGCGCCTTGGACCACCTGTTTGATGTTTCGCGAGCAGGCCTCTGGTCGACAATAAGGATATCTCGGGCCGGAACACCGCCTTGTTGGAGGCAAAGGGCGGTCGTCAGCCCCACCGGGCCTGCCCCGACGATCAGGACTGTTGGTGATGGCATGTTTTGGGGTAGATGAATCGCCTCTAAATCAATGTGGTTTGGGTTTGAATTGGTGTCAACATTATGAACAATTATAAATTTCGACTGCCTTTTAAGTCATCTGTTCCTGTGGTATCGGTGCAAGCACGTCGGCTCTTCGGCCTCCGTCCTGAAGTCTCGCGTCTTCACATCGCACGAGGAATCAGTCCTTGGCTTACTAGATATCACCTCCATTTCGCGTCCGAAGCTGCCGCGGACCCGCCGGCAACTGTACGTTCCACTTTTATTCTTAAATACAGAGACAAGGCCAAGAGATAGGTAATGCATATGTTGACTCTAATATTTGGCGGCAGTACTACTAAGCGTTGCACCGAAACCTTAAAGGCCGCCCCCACAGCTTTACGCGTATAGGGGCATTGGTATCTCCGTGCTCCACTACTATGGCGACTTGATATGCCAGGCACCGCCTAGCCTATTCCGGGACGTCCCCGAAGAGCAGACAGAGGTATATGTTCTGATTGGGAGAGTCAGTTTCAGCCATTACTATAGGCCTACTACCTTCGATTTGAATTTAGCTTACAACCCGCGTCCAGGTCCAGTTGTTAGTGGCACGGGCTCAATCACAGCCTGCAGGCACAAGCTGTGGGGTCAAAACAAGACACAGAGCGACGTGAGCTCCCTCCGGCGGTCCAGCATGCAGCGAATCTGGGCTTGGGCTGCATCCCCCTGCACATTTGCACCCTTTTGGGCAGATGCAAGTACCAAGACCACGAGATACATTCCACAGCTTCTAGAGTGAGAGCCCCATCCGTGAAAGCATTTCCAGGCAGGGTCCCCATGTTCTTTTGGCCTGTTCGAACACACCAAAATCACCACCACTCGAACCACCTCAGAACCACCAAGACCACGCATACCGTTCTCGCCATGTCGCAGTACAACAACGACCCACTCTTTGCCGCTGATAGTGCAGGCCCCGACGCCACAAACCCCGAGCTAGCACCCTTTCTCCCTACGACAGACCAGTCAGGAGACTGGAACCCGCCTGCTCCCGCTGGAGTAGGGCGACCGGTTGGAAGCACGGCAGCTCTGCCTCCTGATACTGAATTCTTGCACAACAAGGCAGAATCAGCTGGGTGGGTGGCACCCTTTTTTTTTTTTTACTAACCCCGCCCAGGTCACTGTGCGACCTACGTACATGCTCCGCATCATTCCCGACCAACCATCAGCTCGAGCAACACGCCGCCAAGACCAAGCACAAGGCCTACCTTTGCACCTGCGGCTGCCAGAAAGGGTTCACAAAGCGCTCTGCACTGAGACGCCACATCCAGGAGTCCGCCCAGGCTCGTGAGCACCGGTGCCCACTCTGCGATCACAAGTTCAAGAGGCCAGGCCACGTCGAACAGCACCTCCGTCTTGTTCACAACAAGTCGAAGGATGAGATCAAGCAGCTCCTGACCATTCAGAAATCCGAGCCACGTCACAAACCCGGGCAGGTCAGCGCTCCGTCCGCCACCATCCCGGCTCCGAGATGCATGGTTTCCCAGGCTAACTACCCGGCCATCGTTCCCGCTGGACCATGGAACGGCCCGAGTGGCCTTTACGCTACGGCCCCGGTCAATCATCCTGGCTCTCGGCCCGGACATTTTCCAGAATTCTTTCCGGCCCCGGGCATGGCGCAAGTGACCGGCCCTCCTGCCTTCCCGCCTCAGAACTTCATGATGCAAAACCCGGGCTTCCCTGTTTGCCCTCCTTACCCTGCTTATCCGGTTGGTGCTATGCCGTCCCTGACTGGGTTCATCGCCAATCCGGTCCCGGGTTTCTCCACCTACCCGGCCGCCCCCCTAGATGGGACTAACAATTTCTTCAATGTGAACTCGGGCCCGGTGTCCGTCGACCCGTCTGACGGCTTTGGGATGCCGGACGTTGGGGTCGATTTCATGATGGACTTCCCTGATTTCGATTTCAACACTTTTGGCAATTAGACTGCTTATGTCGAAACTTTTCACTCTAGGTTCGAAGTCTGTTCTCTGTCTATCTCTTTTGCTTTCATTTTCATGTTGGCTCACGAAATGATGAGGGCACTCTTGGCTATGATGTACCGCACACGATTAATCTGCTTTGGCTTTTGAGAACGGGAGAGGATTTCTAGTCTACTTAAATTTCACTGTTGCGTCTCGTCTAAACTCGCTTGGCACTGTCGTGCTCCTCACTCTGTGCGCCCATCTTGATGGGTAACCGTGACACACCGTCCCTGTCAATCACCACTGGCCTGGTAACTCCAATCGTCATGCTTCGTCGCTCAAGCACAGCTTCAGAAGAAGAATGTTCTTTGATTGGAATTTATTAGATAATGCAAGAGCAGTGAGAATTCAGGTATTTTCCCTACGCGACGTAAACGCATGTGCACCAGTCCCTTTGCGCCCACTCTTTAGTACAATGAGACGATCTCACCATCTTCCACCAGTCTTCCGAGAACTGTCGATTTGTCCGCATTCGTCATGAGCACCTTAATCTTCAACTGGCTCCCGGGTCCTGAACTGGCGGTCTGGCCTCTCACCATATCGTAAAGTAAGTTGAAAACCTGCAGCATCTGTTCTCTCCATTCATTCCACGTGACGCCCTCAAACTCAGAAGCATTGTCTACGATGACAAACACGGTCTTGTTATGGTCAAGGCAAGTTAGTAGAGGCTTGAAGAGGCTGAGGGTAGCCTCGAAGTGATCCTCTGCTACTTCCTGCGCCAAGGCTTTGTCGAGGGGGCCCATTCGGGAGACATTTTCTCCGGCGTAGCATACCAACTGCTCAACGAGACTCTTGACAATTCCAAGTGGCCCAGCGGGTTGTCCATCTGCAACGCTGCGGCTATGGAGGCCGCAGAAGTATTGCAAAACAAAGACAGAGTCTGATTGCATGAGAGATGCAGCGAGGGAGGCGGCCCAAAAAGACAGGGGGCTGGTTTTACCATCGCCGTCTTCTTTGCAGTGCCCATCAACCATGAGCATTCCAGATGCATCTTTCGCTAGTAAGTCCTTGAAGGCGACCTTTTCCATCAATGATCGGGCCTGGCTGAGGCCTCGTTGCTGCATGGAATTGGCTCGTCGCAGGACGTATTTCAGGTCGGTTTCAGCTAGTGGGTCAGTCTCCTGAATCCTAAGGACTCGCACCAAGTCTTCTTTGGTTACCGGAGTTGCTGACACTGGCGTTATCGATCTCACAACCCTGCTTGTCTCCGGCCATAGTCCGTAATCTGTCGGTTGATAAGTTCAGCTGCTTCGCAGTTGAGTACTCCTTACGGTAAACTCACGCTCGATATAACGGTCTTCCGATACAATGTTGTACAAGCCGGTCTGCATCGCTGATGCCAAATTTGGAGGTATCATGAGAAAGACGTTCTCGCGAAAATCCATTGTGAACTGTGACGCCTGTGTCGCTGTCGTACCGTCTTGTATTGGCCTTGTATCGAATCGGTGGAGAATTTGTTGTAAGTACCCAGAATTCTCTGTCTGTAGTTGGCGAATGGCTTGGATTTCTCTCCTCGAAGCATCCCCGGTGTTTTCTAGTCTTGCTATCCTCTGATGCAGTAATTGATCTACCCTCTCGTCGATCATGCTCATGGCAGTCGAGATCTTGTTGGTAATTGCGTCGACATCCTCACTTTCTTGCTCGCTGAGCTTCCTCCACGCTCTCTTGACCCCTGCATTTCCACAAAACGTTAATTAAACCCTGATGATAGCTGCAGAAGCGGCCCGAAGACTGTCAACTTACAGGACTTTCTGCTATGTTGAGACGGCGAAATAATATCGGACAACGCAATAAGTGACTCCAGAAGGCTGGCGTGAAATTCTTCAACAAGGATAAATAATCTCTGGTCCTCTGTGTATGGGCCTTGTTTCTCGTATACGCGGGAGAGCAGCCCGGGGACCCCCGATAAGGTGTCAAGAATTCTGTTGCGACTCTCGATATGTCTTTTCCACGCCTTTGATGTGACGTTAGTCTTCTAGTTCCTCGAAAATCAATTTGCATTGTGGCCGGGCCCATTGCTCTCCCAGTACTATGTGACTCACGAGGAAAACATAGGCCAATCCGAATCGCAATACACTCAGTCCCTCGTCATCGGGAATCATTTCCGTCAGGCTGTGAAGAGTATTGGCCAGACTTGGGTCTCTTCTGAAAGCACTTCTAAGAGGGCTATCTTTGGACTTGACCTCGTCATTCTCCGAGATCTTCTCAGCATACAGCTCAAGTAAGCCATCCCAGTCCAGTGTCTCAGCCTGGTGCTTCAGATCAGCTTCGCTAGCGTTGCTGCCGAGAGTCGACAGGAGTCTCGTTCGGAGAGCTTGAGTATTCCGCCTGGCATTTCATGTAAGGTTTGGGAGTCATTAAATTGGAGGTGGCCAGATTTGCACCCGCAAAATCAGAAGGTGCACCCCATACTAGCCAACTCAGAGATCAAAGTACTCAGCTGAGATCAACACCAAACCAGTTGTCTAATAGAATCTTACCCCAAGGAGGTCATCACCTGGTACTCATGTGTACCCTCCGTTTTTGCGGGTGCGAATCTCCCGTCTCTGAAATTGAGGCCGGATGGGACACGTACCTTGGTGTAACGGCACGAAATTCGACTCTTTGCTCATCAAAACGAGTCACTTCCTTGAATCCGTGGTGGATGTTGGGCTCTGTTTCCTTGAAACCCTCAAAGACCTCAATTTCACCGCCTCGCTTTTTGTACTCTATCAGGCTTTTCGGTGCATCCAAAGTGTGCTGCATTTTTCAAAAAACGCACGTACAGATTTGGTGGAGCTATAATCTGATGCAGGTCAGTATCGCCGCGAAAAAATCTGCTTGGCTGAAAAGAAATACCCTGGAGACCACAAGGCAGGCGAAATGTTCAGAGGAAAGAAGAGGGGAGGCCTAGGCTCCCTGTAAAATGGGGCTCTGCTCCTGCTTACCGCGCATTTTGACCTGAAAAGCCTCAGGGAAGGTGTGGCACACTTGTGCGAACTCCAAAAATGCCGCTGCATGGAAATAATTGAACAAAGTAGGTATTAGCCCAGGGGTCCGCGGGTGTTTGCCAAGTTCATACCACATTGATCCCAGCTAGATTGGTAGGATCGAGAAGGATTGGCTGAGACGGCCGCCAGCAAAAGCGGATGCATGCAGTAAGCAGCTGGTGTCTGGTGCACCGTAGCAATGGCCGTCTCTCCTCAAATATTGGCAGTCATACAAGAGCATGTAGGACTGAGAAGAATATCTGGCTTAGGTTTTCTGGTTTCCTTTCTAATGTTGTTCAGAGTCTACACCACCCACATTTAAACCACTTCAGGTATATGAAGCTAATAACCAGCACGAAGTCTTCTTTTTTCTCAAGCTGCATATTTGTCTATGAATTCAATCATACCTCGATGAAGGATTTCCTGATTAGTTACCGAGACAATCTGCACGCACATTCACCAGATATCAAGTCAGAAGGAAGACATAGCGCAGGTTCCAATCAATCACCGGAAACACCATGGATGGCTTTGGACTTCCTGCCCCTATCCAGGACCCGTGGATGAGACAAACAACCGCGAACTTGAGAAGCATCAATATCGGAATCTCAAAACTGGTCAATGAGCTTCGTTTGAAAAGAAGGGGAAGCACCAGTTCCGTAGAATCTAATTCTAGTGCCGAAGGATCCGAAAATGGCGCCGACGACAACAAGGAGAAGGAACACGATTCGCAAGAAGGACGTTTCATTCCAAAAGCGAGAGAGTGTTGCTTCGTGGAGTATCGTGAATGGGTCAAGGGACAGACAAGGTATGTCCTTGACTTCCTGGTTGCGGGTAACGATCTACGTAATGAGATCGAAGTCTGGGAGGATCGTCACTCAGCGATACTTCGGCCCCCTGCGTCCAATGCCAAGAATGGCAAGGCCCAAGGATCAAAGCCACATTCAAAGGCACCACCAGCTACCGAGAAGAGCAGCATGCCAAAAGATGTGGTTGAAGATAGCTGGATACAAGATGTCCGCATCAACTCATCTGTTGTCATACGCATGCTCCGTCAGCTTGCGGCTGATGAAGGCATTGCTATGCAGCAGGATCTTGAAAATCAGCCACTTTCTTTCGATCGGCCCTTCTCGTTTCTTGTCCATCACCACACGAAGATGAAAACGTGGTTAGCAGAGCTGCGAGAAAAAGCAGAATCAGAGGGCACCCAACTAGACTCTCCTCTTGGGCCCCGCAATCATGCAGAGTCACAACAAGTACAATGCTACGTGGACTTTGTTGATGATAAGTTGATCCCCGAAACGATGAGATGGACAAGCATTGCCGAGATGAAGCATCAACAGCTACGAATCCGATTCACAGACTTGTGGTACCTGTTTCAGCCAGGTGATCTCGTCTATTGCCAGCATCTCGGCACAGCGGGATTCTCAATTGGAAGATCACCAGCGACCTATCAGATCATCCAACGTGTACACGCCTTGCGACGACCTATAAACAGACTGAAGAAAGGCGGTCCCACGGGTCTCACATACGACGCTGTTCTCAATCACCCGAAACCTCCTGACTACCAGGAGCCTCCAAGATGTTTCACTCTCTGTTTATATTACATTGAGTTCGATGGCGAGACTTGGGGGGCTGTCTCTCGCCTCCTGCATATCTCACCATTCGAAGGAGAAAAGGACATCACTACCTTGCCAGTGTATCCTCTTTGCTTCAAGGCTGGGCATGAGGAAATGCTCAAACACGCTGCTAATGACGGAGAAGCGAATATAAACCTCATCAAAGAACGACATGGGCGTTATAGTGGCTGGTCTCTCATCAACAGCCCACTTGGATTCAACGTCTTTGATACAGGAGGGCCAGTCAGAAATCCGACACACATTGAAGGGGATGTCTTAGTCGACTTCGCGGAGGCTTTCAACACTTTTCCGCCGTGGAAATTAGCATTCTATAACGGCAGTCCGGCGACCTCGGGCAGTGTCGGCACGATTGGCTGGCGAAGAGACTTGCCAAATATCGAATGGACGGACAAGCAGAAAACAGATGCTGAACTTCGGGTCCGAGGACGACACGTCGGCTGGGATGGAGTCGATTGCATCCGAAGTGCAAAGTACTGGTCTCTCGACGAATACCTGCATGATAAGAGAGTCAAAGTCCCAAAGCGAGAGGATTTAGTGCTAATACCCCGACGCTTCTACGGGTACTCTGTTTGGGAGCGCAAGTTCTTCCACCTCGATATTCGTTCGGTTCAGCCAAAGGACACGACAGACACAGGACGGGCTTTCAGCCAACTTCAAATCGGATCCGATGACAAGCAACTGATCCAATCACTAGTCCGTTCACATTTCCACAAGAAGTCATTCCAAGCCAAGCACGGCATTGAACTCGACGGGCAAGACCTGATTCGTGGCAAAGGAAAAGGTCTGGTGCTCCTCCTCCATGGAGTCCCTGGAGTCGGAAAGACTGCCACGGCAGAAGCTGTAGCACAAAAGTGGCAGAAGCCCCTCTTCCCGATTACCTGCGGAGATCTGGGCATCACATCTGAAACCGTGGAGAGGGCGCTCAGTGACATTTTTCGATTGGCACATCTTTGGGACTGCGTTCTGCTCTTGGATGAAGCGGACGTTTTCATCACCCAGCGGGTGAAGGTTGGAGATCTCCAGAGGAACGGACTGGTATCTGGTAAGCAGGGATTTCATGGCTTATGGCTACATCCATTCTTGTGCTGACTATTAGCATCAGTCTTTCTCAGGATGCTCGAGTACTACAACGGAATACTGTTTCTCACCACCAACAGACCCGGCGTCCTGGACGAAGCAGTCAAATCGCGAGTGCACCTCACCTTGAAGTACGACCATCTCACCCTCCCCCAGACGGAAGCATTGTTCGAATTCAATATGCAGCGTCTGAAAGAGACTGAGGACAAGAAAGCGGCCGTGGACCCAGAGTATCGCAAGTTGTATCTGCGGAAGAATGAGATTCTGGCTTTTGCCCGCGAGCACTTCGAAAAGTCTATAGAAAAACAGGGGTTCGGCCGGTGGAATGGGCGGCAGATCCGGAACGCGTTCCTGATTGCGGCATCACTGGCACACTATGGAGACGGTGACGAGGATGAAGCGGATCAAAAAGAGGATGAAGAGTTGCAGAAACAGCTGGGCCGGAGTCATTTTGAGAAAGTGGACAAGACGACTCTTTTGTATGACCAGTACCGGCGAGAGATGTTCAACAAGGATGATGACTTACGGGCCCACGAGAAAGAGGAAAGATGATGCGCGACTAAAATGCAAACATTTCAGTTTTGCTTGTCTTATAAGACTCGCTTGGGAGTTGCACCCGATGATGGCACTCGGTACTACCCTGAAGAAGAAGAAGACTGCCGAGTCGTTTGCGCACTCGCTCGTGTGTTTTACCAGGTGGATTGCGAAGTGCGAGTTCATTCGTGATCTCTACGTCTGGAATTGAAATATTTTTACTAAGTATAATAATTTCCCATGCTTCTTTCCTGGATCTATCTGTCTGTCTGTATCAAGAAGATCCTCACGTCTCTACAGACTTTGACTCCAACACCAGGAGCCGCCAGGCCACCTCCGAATACCAGAGGTGTGTTGCCAACTAGAGCCGGTCTCAGTCCCTCCACTGTCGTTCCTCTCCACCGGGCAGTGATGTTTCCATCATTCAAATTGGCCGTGAAGGTGTCTGACGGTCCGATAAACGTGCTCGAAGCACGACCATAGGGTTCAACGGGCCGCTGAAACACACCGTGCTTCTTCCCCAGGTCGGTGAATGCAGGGTTCGGGTTTTCCTGGATTTTCCTAAGGGCAGCAATGAAGTTACTTCGCACATCGCGATTGCTTCCACTCTTCCAGTCTCCTCCCCTCGGGCCAGGTTGGCTTGACGATTGCCATCAACACAGATGCCGCATCAGGATCATCATGAAACAGTAAGGTCATTGGTCTTCGTCTCACCTTGCCTTGTCGGTCATCGTATCGCCCTCTCACCTTGCATCATACCCTTGCCCGAGAGGCGCCGCCAAGTGGCCGTGATTGGGCCACATGTCAGCGCTTCGCTACTCTGGGCTGGCTCGACACACGTTCAGGCAGCTCCGGCACAATTTGCACCCTGCCAGGCCTCCAGGCGGCGAGATCTCTTGGGCAGCGGCCTCATCTAGGGACTGCAAGTCCACGTCGACTTCATCCGCTCGCATAGAGCACCCTGCGCCTCAAGTTGCCCCGTTCCGCTATCAATCACGTTTGGTGCGCGCACCTCAGCCGTTACAATGTGCCAGAATGTGTTGCACCCGGCCCATGACGTTATCTGGGGGTGAACGTGGTCGAATGTGCTCACCGCAGGCCATGGCAGCGTGGTGGTTGGCTCATATTATCCACGGGGACTGGCCTTGGACTTTTTCTACTAACATGCAGGACAATAAAACGCCGACTCACGGTCAGCTTGTATCTCTCGAGAGCACCCCGAGCACCCCGGCGTCTTATGTCCTATTGCACCCCTCTAGCCCCCAAATGACGCCTGTTCCCCTCCTGGATGCGGCTTGGTTGGGCATCCACGCTTGTCAGCTCTGTATATGAAGTGGCCTGACGCCCGTGATGAGAGTGACGCTGTGGCCCATTCTCACAGACCTCGTCCATTCGAGAATGATTTTGTCCACAGGTCCACAGGCACGCAACAGACATGAATCCGCACAATCAGGCATACCTTCCCAGGTCCCAACGCGGCCGTCCCGACCAGAGCTTCGTGGATGACGCCCTCACAAACTATGGTGCCAGCGCCAACACGACTTCCCCTACGGCCCAACGAACCGATTGGTACAACCAGGGGTACAACACGAACAACGTCGTGTCAACGCTGCCGGCAACTTATCCCTGGCCGGCTGGCACGAGTACCAGCTTTGACAGCCCACAACAGAACCCAAAGTCACCAGCCACGTCGCAGGCGTCGTAAGTTCAAAAAAGTTCTCTATGGCCAACCCATCCTCTGCCCCGAAGCACATTTGCTGTTTAGTTCGCCTTGCTTTCCTGTTTTTGGTGTGACAGTCACTGCCACTCCCAGCTTGTCAGGCCGTTGGGCAGAGACAGCAACAGAAGTCACAACCCATGTGACTCGTTCGCAGTCATTCGATAGTCCTCGGACGTTTCGTATGCTTCTGTGACTGAATAGAGTTGCCAACCGGCTGTGTTGACAGGGACCGCCCGGATGGTCGTTTTCCAGGACGGACCCAAATACAGGGGCTTACGGTCCCGCCATGGATTATGCCCTCGTTCCATCGTTGGCAAGGTCCAGCTTTCTGGGGCTTAGATGGACACACAGGGTGCTCTGCGCTGCCTGTCTGTGCCAAAAGCATTGCTTTACCTATGGATAAATCTGTCTTGCCCCCTTGGACCTGCCACCCGGCTAGGACTTCGCGGATTACCCAGGATTGACCTTACAAGACTTGGCCAGACATGGCCTTTTTCTGCTTCTTCCACGAAGCCGAGGGCATGGACCTCATACCACATGGAACCATTTGCATGACAGCATTGCTGTCATATTGGCATCCGCCAAAGGACCTCTTGAAATAGTGTGGAACCAGACCACCTCCTCTTGATATGATCTCTGCCATTCCTTGGCATATCCCCATTGATACTCTGAAGCGAACCGTGGACACATTTCACACGGGGCTGAGGATAGGGCATCCATCCTATTTGACCCGTTGACCTCTGAAGTCCATGGCAAATCAGCATGGCATTCCACAATGGAGACCCACAGGACCAACCAGACTATGTGCGGCTTTGGCATGCCAGTGCCCAAAGACAGATCAATTCTTACTGTCGTGGCAGCACATATCCCAGCTGCTCTGACCTGCCTCATGGCAAGAGTGCTTTTTGTCTGTCTCAGATCGACTGTTCTCATTCTAATCGAATCACTGAGGGTGAGCCAGCTAGTGCTGAAGCCGGATCTTGACCAAGAGCCAGTGCTTCTCTGATCAGACCCTATCGTACCGTCCAGGACTGCCGGTTATTTTGTCTTGCCAGGAGCATTTGCTACCTACATATCACCAGGGACCATTCGAAGTTGTTCATCATGGGGGCTACTCGAGTCCAGGAGAAATTGGTGTGGCGTGTACCTCCGGACACCCTATTTTACTTTTTGTCAATGCCATTTTGAGTCGCCCTCCCATGTGTTTGGATTGGTCTTTTACCCAGGCCCACTGGACTTCACTAACCACGAATCTACCAAGGAAATCGCCGAAAGACACCAACTGGATCACGGAGTCCCTGTCGTCCAGCTTCACGGAGCACATCAGGCGGGAGGGGTCCGCGGCACACTGCTGCATGATCTGCAACCTCTCATTCCAGAGCAACTCCGAACTTGAGGACCACGCCAAAGCTGCTCGCCACTCAGCCTTTTCGTGCGCCTGTGGCACTTCATTTGGTCGATATTCCTCCCTGTCACGACACATCAATTCAAACACTGGATCAGGGTATCACTGCGGGCTGTGCGAGGACCGGACCCTGCCCCGGATCGACAAACTGTATGATCACCTGCGGGACGGTCACAAGGTCAGCCAGAAGGTTCTGGATCACCACAGAAATAAGGCTTTGGGACGGACCAAGAAGAAGTCGCGGCCCATTAAACCGGCCCCGACGCCGGTTGTCACTCCACAAGTGACCTATGTAGGAGGGTTCGATGCTTGGTCCCCATCCGGCCAGACCAATGGAATGGTCGGCCGCCAGACCATGACCATGACACCATTGAACCACAATGGTGTCAATCCTAACCATCTCACGGTAAGACCTCTTGATAAACTCAGGCACCCAACACAGGAATCGCGAAGATCAGTTGGTGGCTAACTTGATATTCTCAGAATTACCCGAACTCTTTTCCCCCTTTCCAATGATTACCGACACACAGGTCCTGGTGACTCTCTTGGTCTGGTTCATTTCTGGATTTGGGGTTTCTTTTCGCTGCTCAAATTTAATGGTTACCAGGGCTCTCTACCTGTCTGTTGTTGAAGCTATCTCTTTCTCTTGGCCGGCGGTCGTCTTTCGAAAATTCTCTCTCTTATTTCCCAACACAGGACCCACAGGTGTCATATGAGCTCTCATAGTTGATCAGCCCAGGCTTCTTCAGCCCGGTCACATCAAGACGCGAGCGCCGTTACAGTACGGATTCCATAGTCGATGTTTGTTGTTCGACACGTGGGGCACACAACAGTGATGGCAAAGTCATTACAGGCCTTTCAGTCTCGGGGCATATCGTACAAATAACATCTGACGTTTGACTCAATGCTGCTTCGAGACTGGTAGCTGCCAGAGTATTAAATAACCACATAAAGGGATTGAATAATCTGACAGAAACCGGGGTCCCGGAGCCTGGTCGTGCGCGAAGTGTACCATACTGGTATTCGTATGTGGCATTTGTTGAGACCTGGCCGGTCATGTTATACAACGGCGTCTGCTTGTTTTTCCACTTTACATGCAGGGTAATCAGCCTCGGACATTTCATCCTGTTCTACGCCCCCTGCAATCGAATCATCTTCCGGCAGGGGGCATGTGTGTGCTTTTGGTTAGCTCACTAGGGTGCGAGTGCATTAGTCCTGCATTTGCACCCCACCATCTCCCAGCGACGCGCCAGCGAAGGGCGCTTGTCAGAGCTTGGTTTTGTGGCACACCGCTGTGGTGAGGCTCTGCTGATGCTCAGGGTCAATGTCCTGCTCAGTTCCCACGGAACTCCCATATCTATTGTTTTTCCAAGACCAGGCAATCATAAGCACAGATGAGCCGCCGAAGTTCCAGTCGCAGTTTCAGTCGGCCACAAAGACTCGCTAATCTTTCAAAATCTCTCACTTCTCATCTGCACCGACCGAGTACAGTCGAAAATCCATTCCAAGGTTGTCAGCACAGCTCAGTCTCGAGATGGCGTTGTCGAACATTAATCCAGCGAGTCTTATAATCATTTTTCACATCCAACTTGCACAGCCTCCCAACATCAGCTTGTAAGCCGCGCACCCTACACAATGCCCGCGGTTCCGAGAAAGTGGCACAGCAAATCTTGAAAATGTGTGTATCTGGACAGGGCCATGCACCCGCGCTGCACCTGCCGCGCTGCTGATTCGACGCAAAGCCTTGTTGCCACCCCTGTGAACATGCAGGAGCACCCTCTTTTCCAAAACCGGGCGGGCAGCGCCGTTGACGTGGCAAGGCAGTGGCAGGGATGAATCCCAATCGTAGTAATCGTATATGAGATCAATAGCCCCGCCCCACGATAATATCTGCAACTGCAAGCAGGTACTTACCTATGTCTTCTTGATCTAAATATAGGTACTTACAGACTAAGAGCGCACCGTCTGCCACGTTGTGTCTATGTGAATCGCTTTCTATTTTTACTCACTTTTCTTCTATTTTTAACCACCTCTTAGATCTGCACCAAACCTTACGACATTCACGCAGTGGACAAGTCATGGCTCCTCGTTTCGAGTCGTCCCACATGGGCCGGCCCGCGCCACAGTCCAACGATTTGCCTTTCGACGGCCCGGATGCCTTGTCCCGGTAAGCCGATCACTTTTGGTCGCCAGCTTTGTTCTCTACGTCCCTTCCCTCCATGCCTAGAAGTACCCTGTCATATTTCAGTGCTCTAGGGCGCATGCAGGAAGAATCTGCATAGTGAATCTAGAGCTTCTACCTGGATGCTTTCTGACTAATTTTGCTCACGCAGGGCGTGCTACCTAGATGAACTTGGCCAATCAGCATCCGTGGCAATCCCCAAGTCCCAAGACCACGGCAAAGTGGACTTCCTCCACAACATTTGTGCGGAATGCCCTTATGTCTCGTCCACAAGAGCGGACCTCGAACAGCATGCCTCGAACTCCGGCCACACAGCCTTTGCCTGCATTTGTGGCGCACAGTTCTCCAGGGGTTATACGCTTACCCGCCACATCAACTCCATGATGGGGCCTAGCTTCCCATGTGGGCTGTGCGACGACAAATCCTTCCCCAGACGGGACAAGCTGGGCGACCATCTTCGTAAATGGCATAGGCTGGGAGACAAGGCCTATGACCAATACAAGGGCGGCAATTCGCCTTGTTGCCCAGCTTCATTACTGTCGGCCGGGGCGCCGGCGCTTGAGGAGGCAGTACAGTTCTACCACGGACAACAAATGTGTGCTGTGGCACCTGGATTCGGCCCTGTGCCGACGTTCAACGGATTCATGAGTGTCTCAAACACAGCACCAGACGCCTCCTCCATCGATTCTGGCGCAAGCCCGGCGAGCTCCACAGTAGGCCCAAACTTTCCACACCTTGTACACTGGATCGGCCAAGCTGACTTACATGACTAGGCCGCTGAAAACTGGTGGTACTCTCAGGTGAGCAACAATGAAGCTTATCCGTTGTCCATATGAAGGGATTTTTGAGGTCCAATTCAAGACATATGCCTTTCCCAAATGTAACGACAGTGCCGGGCTATGGTAAAGGAAGAAGGTCGTCCTAAGGTTGAAAATTTCTATGCGGTGTTTTCTCACCGTTATGCAGGTTTTCATAATTACACCCACGCTTGAAAGATGGGGAAAATATTTCAGGAGATTTCCTATGAGTTCTTGTATACGCAAAATTTTAACAATTGATTTCTTCTGTCAACTCATGTGCTAGTATGAGTTTCAACGTCATGCATTTATAGTAAACGAATAAAATATGTCCAAAGCGATAGGCGGAAGCCAATCTTGGACACCTTATCAACAACAAAATTTGAGTGCTTGTACCTCGACTCCCTGTCTCTGCGAATTATATTGAGGTCTTTTCTGCAGGCTTTACACTATTATCGTGGCATGGACCCCGACTCATACTATACCCTAGGGCACGCTACCCCGAAACTGGAGCAGCAGATGGACTGACATTGACTTAGGTACTGACGACCATCAGGAGACACAGCTTCACGTTGAAATACTATAAGCCCTGGTACGCTCAGAATTCTGAATCGGGGTCCCTTTTGCAATTTCAGCACTTCAAAGACTTCGCAAACGTTCTGCAAGAAGATGGTCTCAGAGCACTTGAGCTCCACGGGTGAGTATACCAAACAAAATTGAGCCCCAACCTCCTGGCAAATGTGCACGGTTCAATATACCTCGCCTGATCGCTCGCGATGCCTTCGATGTCATGTTGCTCACACCAAGTCCCAATCCACACAGCCAACTTCAAATATTGCTTCAATTTCCCCCATCTTGAGCAAATTACATGACGCGTTTTCCCGATTCAGAACAAGCGTACTCTCGAATATGCAAGTAGGCAGGCACACATCGACCACCCAACATGGTGATGAGATACCCAAGATGCAGCCAAGAGTTTTCACCCTGCGCGACGTCGATGTACCTCTGAAGCTTCAGGTACTTCCACCCTGCCAAAGCAGGAGAGGTCTAATGACAGGTTGGTGATTCACTTGATAGCTATTACTAAATGATAGAATACTTGAATTTATAACCCACCGCTTCAGCTCTTGACTCTCGGGGGCGATGACAATTAAATAAGTCAAAAAGAGAATGGGGCCCTGGCGGACGGATGAAGACGCGGGCAGTTGTGTAGGTGTAATCAAGAGGTCGGAAACAGCATTCGTGAGACTAGAATTTCCAAATAGTCACATCCAGCGTCTATTACATTCATCGAACAGGGCCTTAATGTCACACGTTACTTGGTGCCTATGGCACCAAGACTCGAAGCCAGCAGGTTGCCCAGGATCCGATGGATGTGAGCTCATGTCAAAGTTCCTTCTAGTGTCCGGAGGTGGCTGCTATGCATGAGGCTTTCCTCCGCGACCTCATCCCGCCGCTATATGTCTGCTTTGAGAGAATCCGTATTGGCTGAGAGCCTGATATTTCGAGGTGTTGTTATTTATACTTACTTGTTATGTGTGGAAGTTCTACTCAAAGTTCAGGGGGCTTTGACAGTGTCTTCTCATTTCTAAGCGATCTGTCCTGTATCTCCCTTCAAACGAAAATCGCGGTTGTGCCATTTTGGAAAGATTCTCGTCATTCATCAACGAGTTCGTATGCATTTACACATTTGAGGCTCGGATCAGCTGAGAAACGTAATCTACCGGCCTTCCAAGCTTATCACTGGTCTCGTGCTGCGGCTGTGTTGGCGGCAGCCATCATAGCTCTTGCAACATTAAATAGTGCGTGCATGATCATCCAGGGTTGTGAGTGGATAGAATTTCTACAACATATGCAGGCTGTCGCCCAACTAGGGCGCTCATCCAGGCAGCGCGGACTAGTTTCTCAACTAGTGGACGCATGTCAGCATGTAATCTCCTCATTCCCGGCATGGCTACTCGATGGCGCGCGCGGACTGTGTCGTGTAAGCTAATGTAAAAGTCCCAGATACCGAGCAGCCAGCAGTATCGGATCGTATACGCGCTGAATTCTTCAAATTGCTGCTTTGTCTGTGGTGTATCCTTCATGTCCGGATTTTAGGATGTCATAGGCCCGTCTATCAAGAAGTGCAGGTACCTAGGTATGAGAGAATATGCAAAGTTGGCGGCGTGCACCAAGTGCTCGATTGCGTACTGTGCCACCAGTTCTCCAATTACTGTGCATGGTAACATCAAGAACCCTGTCTCGGGACCTTGATAGGTAGAATGATGGACGGGGGCCTGATTTTAGAAATTGACCACATTCAGACAAATAAAACGCCCACCCCCGGTCGTTTACGTCGATCACGGGCTTGACTCATTTCGTTCTTGGCCAGCACAATTGCACATTGAGCACATCACACGACGCATCGCGCATGCAATTCGAGACGAAGATGTCCAAGACCACAACCTCTCTAGATGACATCTGGGCCGAGGCTGCGAAGCAGTTTCAGGAAATATGCGGTGAGTCGCTTCAGAGAGGTGACATCAAAAGCTTCGATGATGTGAGGAAGAAGATCGAGAACACCAGCAAGGACATAGACGACTCGAGTGATGAGCAAGACGACAAGTGGGAAAAGGCGAAGAGCGTCGGCCTGCAGTCTCTCAAATACATGAAAATGCTTCTTGGAGCCGCTACTCAGGCAGCTGTCTTCGTGAGTGCCATCGTAGAACATCCATGGGGGATTAAAAGCTGACATTACCAGATTCCTGTGCCACCAGCTGCCGCAAACATTGCAGGCTCCGCTCTGAGTTTTGTTTTCGACGTGCCGGAGAAGATAAAAGGTTACAACGAAGCAGTGGATGGAGTTTTCACAGAAGTTTCCTCGTCACTCTCACAGTTCAAAATCTACCAGTCGATCGACAACATGAATCAACCATTGCTTATCGAACAGATTCATCTCATGATGGCAAGCATAGTCAAAATATGCGCCCATGTTGTGAAATACCGCCAAGGGCGCCGACGGGACCGGTTCAGGAGGCAGGTTGCAGCGATTTTTGATAACAACAAGCCTCTAGACGCCGAATTGAGCGAGCTGCGGAGGCTCCGAGAGGCTAGGGGTGATATTGAGGGGACAATCTCACTTGGCTTGTTGGTGAAGACACAGTCTGATGTCGCTGAACTATTGGAAAGTTTTGCGGGTTTCGCCAAGACCGTCGATGAGACGTACCAGGGAGTACAGACTCTAAAGGAGGACAACAGCCGCAGGAAAGCCTTGAATAAGATTGTGGACACCCTGAACATACCTTCGACTGTGCTCCTCGACACGCGAACCACACAGACATGCACCAACTTTGCGACCATGTGCTTGCCGGGGACGGGATCCTGGATTTTGGCTGATAAAGCATTTTCAAGCTGGAAAGAAGGATCCACAAAGGCTGGTGAACGCCAAGTGTCGAATGTACTCGTCGTTTCAGGCCCTCCGTCAAGCGGAAAGACCCTAGCCACTGCGCAAATCATCAAGCACCTGGAGGAGGAGAAGGGTCGCACGTATGTTGCTCATTACTTCTATCTGCCACAGAAAGGGGATGAAGGCAGCAAATATCCTGTTCACTCAAGTCTCCGCTACATGGCGTTTCAGATAGCCAGAGTGGATGCAACGGTGAGGAAATCACTGGAAAAGACATGCGACTCCGCCAGCACCTCAGCGGTCACCCGGAATACATCTTCGAATCTCGGTGCTTTGTGGTCCGAGTTCAAGATTGGAGGTTCAGGATCGACCTACTTTCTCGTTTTCGATGGCATCGAGAATCTAGACGAGAAGCACCGCGAAATGCTGTTGGATTTTATCCGGAGCTCAAAACTGGCTGAAGACTCAGCCGGTCGCGTGCGAGTCCTCGTGAGTGGAACGGACAAGATTCTGGGTGGCTACAATGCAGATCGCAAAGCGTTCCACATTGACATGAAGGAATATAATGACGCGGACATGCGCATATTCATCGAGGACAGACTCAGCAAGAAATCTCTACTTCGGCATGCCAAGCCCGGGTCACGCCAACAGAGGGCCAGGGACAATGTGATAGCGAAACTGCCTCAAAAAGCAGCTGGGAGCTATTCTCACCTACAATTCGCCTTGGATGAGGTAGTTCGCATGCTGAGCTCTCGCACATCATTCGATGAGCTGGATAATGTGCTGAATCAGGCTATGAATAGTCATGAGACAGCCATCAAGGCCTTACAAGGGTCATTGACAGTTTCAGAGATTGGAGAATTGAATGAGCTATTGAGATGGGTACATTTCGCTAAGGAGAGAATGACGGTCGCTGAACTCGAATCAGCCATGGTGAGTGTGATTCTTGGTCCCACGGCCTCTCCCCTCTAGGATACCTGTTGTGTTGTCCTACCTTTTTGAAGCTTCATAACTGATTATGATTGCAAAGCTTCTTTACTCGGAGAAAGAGTCGATTGGTCTTCTGGATGACATAATAACGAGCAAGTACTTGGCTATCTTGAAGATCGACGACTCGCCCGGCGGCCCGTTCGTGGAAGGGCAAGATGGAGCTTTGGAATACTTGCAAAAGCAAAAAGCACATAGATCCCAGCACCCAAAAGATCAGCCCCTTATCAGCATGACAATCAACATCAACAATGTGGAACAGGAGATTGTGGGCCATTTCCTATGGGACTTGGCTCAGAAGGCCATTCGCGATCAATTCCGCTTCAATTTGGACTCGGCTTCTAATGTTTCCCACACGCGTCAAGGTTCGATTGCTGTGGATGAATTTGAGGCACATCACGCGCTTGCCATGCGCGCCTTCAAGTTCTTGAGCGGCGAATCCAGTGAAGGGACTGAATTGATAGGTCGCTATCTCTTCTGCTGGTTGCCGTACCACTTGGGGATGCTTTCGCAGCTCCACTACGAGGATATGGGGTCTCTGATGCCAGATGAGCAGCTCGAGATTGGGAAGCACCTCTACGAGCTCTTCAAGGACGAAGAGCTTTTCAAACGCCACAAATTAATAGTAGAACAGACGTGGTGGCTCGCCGACGAGGTGGAGAAGGTGCAAAAGTGGCTGATGGATTCCGCGGTTGTACGCAGGGTGCCAAGGCAGTGGCGCGAGGAAGTTCAGGGAGCTTCCAGTCCTGTGAGAGGTTTCTTGAGACCTTTCGTCAAATGTGTCATTGAGAGCTGGCTGAGAAGCCATGAGCGCTTGTCCAGAGAGGCCTTGGACAGTTACAAATCCTGGATACGGGAGTTTATCGAAGTGGTAAGTGCATTCTCGATGGTTCGGTTTTCCCATCTTCTGTCATAGAAATCCCCTTCCCGTATTCTTTCTCTTCTCGCTGAGTTCAGTCCTCTCCTTTTGAGACTCTCTTTGCCCACATGATTAACATATTTCCCTGCCAGGACGACAAAGCATCGCAACCACCTCAGACTCCACGGTTCAATGCGCCGGACCAAGTGTCACCAGGGTCTATAAATAGTAACCCGCCAATGGTCGATTGGGAGCGAGTCAGTGGATGGTGCCAAAGCTTTTTGGACCTTCCAGAGTCTGAAGTTGATACCTTATGGTGGCAACGTATTGCGCAGGCAGCATGGGACGAAGACGCTGAAAACGCAGAAGCTGCCATGCCACTCTACCAACGTGCCCTTTCCAAAGAGGACCCAAGTTGGCTGTGTCACTACAAACTATTCGAATGTCTTTTTCAAATGGAACGTATTTCAGATGCTATCGCTGAAGCCGAGCTGACACTAAGGGCAATAGAAACTAAAGGCTGTTGGCCTACACCAACAGAGGGGGATTCTATGTACATTCGCTTCCGCCTTGGAGAATTCTACCTGAGGAATGGAAATTATGATCAAGCAGGTCAACATTTCTTGAAGGTTTCAGAGAGCTCAGATGCTTCTTGGGTTGAGCGAGGACGAGTGGCTTACATGAAAGCATCATTGGCAAATGATCCAGAAGGGGCGAAGAGTGTCCTTCGCACCGCCTTGGTCACGGAGGAGAGTGAACTTAGCAAGATGAGGATCTTGAAGATGGTTGCCAAAGATCCCGAACACAATCACACGATACATCAGATGTTCAACATCGCCAATGGCGACCCTGAGCTGCTGAAGGAAATTGTGGCAGCTATCGAGAAAGGGACAGAGCCTTTGGAGTCGGTACATGACCAAGACACCGAGATCTCTAGAGAAGAAGCCTTTGAAGAGCAGCAGGCGCGTGGGGTACTTCTATATCATCGAGGAATGACAGTGGCGTATAGAATGTCCTCGGAAGGTACCAGCTCTGTCGCAAACGCGTTGAAATTCTGGGAAGAGTGTCGCGATCAGCTCCGGAACATCGGTGGTTCGGTGGCATCCACCACAAAGACGAACGCAACATCCCAGCTGGCAAAGTATTACTTCCAAAGTCTTCTCAAAGGTCAGGAGCTCACAGAACACCGCCAAGCTCTTTCAAAGCTGGCGGATGAAGGTTCCAGCGTCGAGAGCGAGGACCCTGCGGGATTCTTGGCCGTGCTTTTTGCTCTTGGTGAAGAGAGGGAGAAGGCGAAAGAGAGGCTTGCGCGCCGGATGAAATTTGCGCTGGATATCCTCTCGGATGGCTATCCCGAGAACGACGTTCTTGGGCATCGAGCTCTTTTCAAGTGTTTGGCTTACTATCAAGACTTCAACAACGCAGCTGCGGCCTTGACGTTGTTGGGCGCACCGGACCTCGTCTCCGACGCTCTGCAATTTCAGAACTATGACACTTCTGATTGGGATGAAGAGGAGCAAGCCCTCATTAAGGAGTTATTGCAAGACATGGGACGAGATGTATCGCAAGCGGTGAAGGCGAAGGTCCCGGATTCCTCGCAGCAGGCTCGTCGGATCGAAGCGGCCAAGAACTACATTGAGAGTCGGGTGGACATCGATCCCATGCATTCCAAAGCCACTGCTGCCTTGAAAGCACGTATCTCTACCCTACATGAGACACAAACCTCAGCCATGGAAAACGCATTATCACAGTATGGCTGGCTGTGCAACGGGCTTGGTCCCCCAGGCACAATATGCGACAAGGAGTCCGATTTCGACCACGAGTTCTTCCACTGCATCTATTGTTCCAGCATCGACTTCTGCCCAGCCTGCTTTGGAAAGCTGCGCGAGCAGTCGATCCCAGCGATGCAGTGTAGTGCGGACCACGTTTGGATCAAGATACCGCGGCAAGGAAGTGACTTCTATCGTGGATCTGAGGCTCAGAGCATCAAGGTGCCAGTGGTCAGACCTGTGGAGGGAGATGGAAGTCTATTGGAAGTATGCGACGACGGAGACCGAGAGATACAGGAAGTGACGCTGGAATCATGGAAGCAAGGACTGGCGGACGAGTGGGGTATAGTAATGGAGGAGTAAGGAATGGCTCTTAGGTCAAGCTCTTACTCACAAAGGCTAGAGATGAAGAATTGGAATTTCTTTGCCCGTGCCATTTTTCGATCTCATCTCGACTTGGTCTGGTGACGAAGTTCATCTCGAGGGACATGTTGTCGAACTTGGTGAGCTCTTCCCGGCTCATGTGGACAGAGCAGTCTACCTAGGTACAGGGAGATGGGGGATTCGCACCCGCAAAAACAGAGGATACATCCGAGACCCACAGAATAACCTCCTATAGGATAACCTCCCATAGGATAATCTCTACCCTCTTATAGGACAAACTCTTATAGGACAACCTCCTTCTATAGGATTAAATGATCACTCCTTATAGGATAACCTCCTATAAGATATGCTTGGGTGGGAACCTAACTATTTTGATTTCGAGTTACCTATATGTGTGTACCCTCCGTTTTTGCGGGTGCGAATCCCCGATCTCTTTACAGGCGTAAATTGGTCACCAATTTCGCTCTCTTGTTCCTTCAGATGTCATACCTAAGAAACTTTCCAGTTGTCACAGTAGTGAGCTTGAGTCTCCGAGACACCGAGCGCACAGCAAACTCGATAATTATCATAAGCAAGCTGATGGTGACCAAAGCTCCCTCAGAGCTCACTCGAACCGCCACTGTGCAGGCAATGCCCGGCTGGGGATGGAAACCGTTAACACTCACGCTTAGTCACAAAAGACAGAACATCAGCTTTCCAGCGGGTTTTCATTCAAACATTATCGAACACCATCTCGGCGCTCGGGCAGCCGTCGTCAGCCGCAGGGAATCCAATCTCTAACCAGGGATATCTAAAAGTGTGTCCAAACCTCTTCCAATGAACGCCAAGGGCCAAAACAGCTGAACAAGACGCTTCCGTCCACCTCTCTCTTAATACGCCAAAAAGCCAAAACAAGCTGCGATCCAAAGCCAAAGTCCAGCAACCGTACGGGTGTCGATCAGTACTGACTCTTCATAGCCGTGCCCTGGATCATATTCAAAATATTCAACCGCGCGCTCCACATGACATTCTCCGTGCTGCCCTTCTCCCGGATGACAGGCGGCGGCGGCTCCTCGCCCTCGGGTCGCTCGCCGCCGACGTCCTGGATATCGCTGTCCCCGTGGATATTGCCCTTCGCCTTGTGGTGAAAAAACACAGGCGGGGTGACACTCAGACACTTGGCGTCCAGCCCCCGATCCCCCAGCGTCCCCTCGCGGTCCGTAGGGTCGCCCGCCGCGGCAAGGGCGGCCAGCTTGCTCCAACCTCCCACTGCGCGGCGGCACAGCCAGGCGAGGGCGTTGTCGAAAGGCCCCGAGAGGCGGTCGACGCTGAGGTCGTACAGGATCTTCTGCGCGCCGCGGTTGGATACGGCGTAGGCGAAGGTGCAGATGGGCGCCGCGGTGACGTGGACCCAGCGGGTGCGCTCCGGGTGGGCCTTGAAGTCGACGATGCCGGTGACGCGGTCCAGCGGTGGCACGGTCGCGTCGTTAAGGATCGTGTACCGGCGGGACATGGCAACCTTGCCCGGGTCGTCGTCTGGTAGTTCTTTGTTCTCGGGGAGGTCCTCCGGGAACGGCTCGCCGCAGTGGCCCAGCCAGAGGATGTCCCAGTCGTCGCCGTAGGGGCTGGTCGGGATGGGGCCGGCGGTGGAGGAGGCCCGGCCGGTTGGGAAGTAGGTGTCGGGGAGGTTGGACATTACGGCGCGGGCGCCGGCTGCGACGATCTCGAGTTGGGGCTTAAGGCGGACGTCCCAGTCCATGTCGTCTTCCATTATTAGGGCTGCGTCTAGGTTTTGTTCGACTACCCTGTGGTTGATCAACGGGCAAAGATTAGCTCCCGATCATCAAAGTAACGTTGTTACATTGCCAAGCGCAACGGTTCGTGTGGTTCGGGTGGGTGGTGCTCACCTCCGTATTGCATTCATGTGACCCCTCCAGCTGCCCAGGTTCGTCTCCATCAACTTCTTCCGGTCGACGCCAAAGGGCACCGCCTTGTCTGGGATAGTCTCGCCGCGCACGCCATCCACCCACTCGATATCGAACCCGGTCAGGGCTGCCGATAGCGACATGGCATCTCTCTTGTCGGTGCGCTCGGGCAGTCCCACGACAAAGACCTTGCCGAAGCCGAGGGTACCGTTGGTCACACGATTGATATCGTCGGGCGTCGAATGGCCATGATAGTCCCTGCCGTAGGGCTTCTCTGCGACGTTCGGCTTGGAGGAGGAAGAGGATTCGGCTGGGGCGCCGCTGAAGGCCGAGAAGGGCGCTGAGAAGCTCGAGGGGACATGCAGGGCGTTTCGGTTCGGGTGGAGGAGGTAGAAGGTTATCGTGATTAATACGGCGATTGATATTGCCACGACAGGCCTCGGGCGTACGGCGATCATCGTGTGAGCGTTATGCTCGCGCAAGCAAGGCGACGCGAAAGCACGTGAAGCGAAGGGGATCTGCGGTCTGTCCGAGCTCAAACTCTATCCGCGGAGAATTGAAGCGCTGCCGACCGAGGGAGGACCCTTGATGCGTCGCGGGGTTTGTTTCTGGTCGGAATTAATCGATCGCCTTGAAACTTGTCTCACTGGAACGGGCGCACAAAGGATGGAGGGAGGGGCCTGGTCCTGTCCCTTGGTAGAAAAGACGTCAGAACGGGCAAGGTGGAGCCATCAAAAAAGCAGCGATTCGAACTGAACGATTAGAATTATGATAGGTAGAATAGGCCAAGAAGCAACGTGGACGAAGTGAGGAAAAGGAAAAATGACAGGCTCAGTAAGCAAGTTGGATGCGCCGATCGAGTCAAGTCGAGTCAAGTTGATTCGATCCGAAGCAGGCTGAGGTGAGCTGCAGCTGAGCGCACCTGCCGCCAGTGTCCCTCGTCTTTGCCAGCAGACGCAGAAAGCGACACGGGCTGACGGCTGACTGGCTCGTGAAAAAAAGACAACCGCGTGGGTGTTGGTGTCCCCCTTAATTAGTGCCCACCTTTACCCGTGGGGTTCGAGATCAGTGATTGGGAGATCCGTCCTGTTGGTGCAGTTGACAAGCAGGGTTAGCCTGAGTTGCACATGCCGATCGAATGGCCCAGTGACGTGCAGGGGTGTCACATTCCAAGGGTCTCGCAGGTCTTGGCCTGGGCCACACACAGAGAGCCTCATCCCAACTTCCATCCGTATCAATCAGTCAGTCTCGATTCACTCGCCTCAACCATATCAACAACCGCATTCCACTACCTGCAACGACAGGCAAGCTGGCGCAACGGCAAAGGCGAGCGACTTGGAAGACCGAAAAATAAGACCAGCACCATCCCACCGCAACGCCAATAAACACACAGGTAGGTGGGAACCTAAACAAACACACACAAAGGCCACACGTTCAGATACAGTGTCCACCGTAACGTCAATAAAAACACAGGCAGGTGGTAAGATAAAAATGACACTGCAAATAAATATCCCGAGACCCCTGCCCAAACATGGCAGGGAATACCGAAAGGAGGGACGCGCTGTAGCACCTTGTAGGGGTGGCAGGGCGTGAGGAGGGTGTTGGCGACAACCTCTCTTTTTGCTTGATCGCACAGCAGGTCTCATTAAATATTGTTTAAAATCTAGGGGTCTTACATCTTTCGCCCATTTCAAAGACGGCTTGACAACATGACACCATCACAGGTCCACATGCACCTCAGCCATGATTAGGTTTGGACTCAGTCCAGCTCACCTTGACCTCATGCCTCACGGTGATCCTCTCCAGCGGGATGTCATCGCTGCCCTCACTCGGCGCCTTTCCATCACTGCCCTGCACGCTCGTGCTCATGCTATTGCCCCCGACCAGTATATTCTCCCCGGAATCTGTGTCATCGAGAACGGCGAACGGGCGGGTACCAGCCTTGAATGTGGGCCGCTTCCCGCCAGCTGGGGCTCCACCGCCAATGGTTATGAGGTCGGCCGAGTTGAGGGCGCTCAGTCCGCTGGGACGCCTGTTGGACGACTTGCCAGCGCCCGAGGTGAGCACACGCCCGAAGACGGCCTGTGCTACTGGCCGGAGAAGAGGTAGGCATGCGCACATGACGGCGCATTCGCCTTCTACTATCGTCAATATCCAGGGGACGGCGATGAGGACTTTCACGAGATTAGCTGAGGGCCTTTTATCTGACACGGAATGGGGATGAGTTGACTCACCAGTCAGGTCCCCGTCTTTTCCACCTGCGCTCAGTTGGAAAAGGAAGATCAGGCGGATCGCACTGATGAACGAGACACTGGGATCCAGTCAGCAAGAACGTGGAAACACATGCCGAGGACGAGGGCACTCACAATATACCCAACAGGAAGATACCAGCCAGACCTATCTTCTGCGAAGATCCCATCCGCAGACGCGAGATCTCATACGCAGGCAGCGCCATGATCGCGCAGTCGGTGAAGATGTTTGGCACCGCATTGCCAATGAAGAACTTGTTGTTGTCGATGCAGTGGCCCGGCGTGTCAGGTAGCCAGATCTTCTGCATCGGCTGGCACTGGAGGAAGGCCACCAGCGCGACGGCGATGATCCACGCCAGCGTCAGCCCGCCCAGCACGCAACATCCTCTCTTGACGAAGGGCGTCGGGAAGATGCGCCAGTACATGGCGAGGATGGAGAACTTGCATACTACCAGCAGGGTGCCGTAGATGCACTCGACGGCAAAGAGGGCCTGGGGCAGGCATGTCAGCGATGTCCCTATTCGATAACAAGTAGGCCGTGGTGTGGTCTCGCGGAAAAGCTTACTGCCTGGCCCCGCCCATAGGCGGCTGGATCTACGATTCTGTTCACCGCATAATGTCTACCCACCCGTCCGAGACGGACAGCTGGCCAGAGGAGTTAATCGATTGTATCCACGCTTAAACCTCAGCCTGCGAGGACGAGAGACGGAAGCTTACCGAAGATAGCTAAAGAATGCGTCAATAAGAGTGAGCACAGGTCATGATCGGATTAAAGAAAGGAGACTCTGCTTACCACAGATAACAGTGCCGATGAGAAGTGGCTGCATAAAAGTGTCAGTCCAACGAGGTGCTCATTCTCGACTCTTATCATGACCCCCGCCAGTCACCTCTAAGTTTGCTGCGTACCACACACACTATGATCAGGTAGTCCTCGATCCCGAGCGCCACCCTCTTCATGTGCCTAGCCCACAGGCGCAAACCAACGCTCGCGAGCGCGAGCAGCCCCACGGCGATGGAGACACCGATCACGGCCGGCCCTTGGTCATAGTCGATATACTCCTGCGAGAACTGTGATAGGTCCCCTGCATTGCTGCCCATCGGAAAGGATGAAGAGCCCGGTGGTGGTGATTAGGCGCGTTGTTCGCGGATTAATCGTGTGAGTCTTCTCGGATTCGGCGACTCAGAGAGGGCTGTTTCGTGCTACTGTTGGATAAGAAGTTCGGGCAACTGCAGCGGTTGGTGGAGGAAGAAGGAATATCCCTGAGATCAGCGGTTGTCATCGCTCGACTGGAGTTATTTTTTTGTCCCGACTCGCGCAGGAAGGATGGTATTCGAGAAAGGTGGGAGAAAGGGAGAAACCATCTGAGATTGTCAGCGCGTCTGGTGTGGATTGCAACATCCGGTTTCTTCAAACTCTTAAGGTTCAGCGCGGCCAGGGGCAGAACCGGCCGGCCGGGCCAAGGGAGACTGCCGTGTAAGTGGTGGTGCCGTCTGTGGTTTGTACAAAGTGAGCCGATGCAATGCTCCTTTGGGGTGGTTGCTGACTCGCTCGCACATCCACCCAGGGGTGGACTGCTTATCCACCATGAGGCTCGCGATGAATGAGTGTCATACGATTTAGCACCACCCCACCGGCCGATCAGGAACGCTCATGCATGTGAAGTCGCCGCTTTTGCTGCGTCCCGGGACACAGATCTTCAGCTCCCGGGCCGCCAAATACCACAATTACTTATCTCGGGCGCCCTTCCGCCAATATCGTGTCTTTATTTTCCTATTCGTCTATTTTCCCCAAGGCACAGGCAGGGTATAGGAGAAAATTTGCGTCGCATTTCTCGTTTTCGGTCTCCCCATACTTTTATTCCTTGTCTTTGCCACCCATTCTTCCTCCGTCCCTGACTCCCACGCGCCACAATCCTACCCAGCAAACCAACTACCGGACCCAGAAAGGACAAGACAAAAAATGGCCGCCTCCGCCCAGAAGCCCGCAATAATCATCGTCCATGGCGCCTGGTCCCTGCCAGACCCGTCCTACACGCCCCTGAAACGCCAGCTTGAGGGCCTGGGCTACGAGTGCTACCTGCCCCACCTGCGCACCTCCGGCCACGAGGGTGAGGTGCGCGGCCAGACGTGGGAGTCCGATGTGGAAGTGATCCTCGACACGGCGCGGCCCCTTTTCGACGCCGGCCGTGAGGTTGTCCTCGTCGCGCATTCGTACGGCGGTGTCCCGGCGGGTGCCGCGACCAAGGGGAACGGAGTTGCGGACCGGGCGCGGGAGGGAAAGGCTGGTGGATTCCGGGGAATTGTCTATGTCGCTGCGTTTGCGATCCCTGCGGCGGGCGTGGACCTGTTTGCTGTGTTTGGAGGCCAGTGGCCGCCTTGGGCTGAGTTTGCGCCTGCTTACTCAAAGGTATGTAGCCCGTCAACGGCGCTTGAGCCTTGTGCCTCTGTTCGATTTTGATATTCGTCTTGGTATGCCATCCCCGTAACTAACAAAACCGCTCGTGTGCCAGAACCACGCAATCACGCTCAAGGAGGACGCCAAGCAGGTGCTGTTCAGCGACGTGCAGGGCAGCCCCGAGGAGCTGGAGAGATACTGGAAGGGCGTCGTGACGCACTCGCAGGACGCCTTCGAGGTCCCCGTCACCTTCAGCGCCGCCGACATCACCATCCCCAAGAGCTACCTGATCTGCACCCAGGACCAGTGCGTCCCCGGCCCGCTGCAGGAGCACCTCGCGCAGTCGCTGGGCTTCAAGGCGGAGCGGATCGATGCGGGCCACTTCCCATTCCTCAGCCAGCCCGAGAAGTGCTTGGAGATACTGCAGACTCTGATCGTCTAGATTGGGCGCTTGGCAAATGCTTTTGACGGCAAGACTATTCGAAGAACATGGTTGCTAGACATATGCCAAGAATTGTCCTCGTGAGAGCTTCATGTGCCGGAGGGCCTGTGGGCAGAATTGGCCCTCAGAGGCCAATCGTCGTGGAATTATGTAGAGCTTTAATATCGATACCCTAGACACATTTCGGAGGCCGACAGGAATCGCATTTCGAGGAGTGCTGCCGGCTTGCGAGGGCTTTCAGCAAGCATGGATGTGTGCCGTGTGAGACTTTTCCAGACGGATACAAAGGGCGCCGATACTCATGGATCCTCAGCAGCTGTGATCCACCTGGGCTCAACCTGGGCTCATGACGGGTTCACATGATATTCAGGTGATCTGTGAGCTGGAGACGAGATCCAATCGGCAGTACCGTGACCGTGTCGATAAAGAACTGCCAACCAATTTTCTCGACGAAGGTCTCATCGATCCCCTTGCGAGCTGGTCTCCCCTTCTGGACGGCCGGGGCAGTGCCTGCCTGTTCGCATCTGAGTCGCACGTGCAGACACAGATTAAGCAGGGATGGTCTCAGGCCTCTTCCTCCCTTGACCTAGCTCCATCATGATCCACTCGTAGGTGGCCCACTGGACCGCGTTGACGATGAAGGCCCGCACGCTGCAGACTGCCAGGCCCCTGAAGAAGACTCGCAGCCCACCTTCCCTGTACGCATCCCTCGCCACCTCGATCGCCCCGAGCCTCTTCGGAACCGGGCTCCGGAGCAGGGGGCTGGTCTCCCCAGTCGCCACGGCGATGGTCCCCGGGGCGCTGAGGACCTGTGCCTGGACCCGCGTCTTGATCACGTCCAGCGGGAAGATGCTTGCCCACGTGACGATGCCCGCGAGCCCGCCGCACAGGAGCACCTTGGCCGTCTCGCTGCCGGTGAAGCTGCTCCCGCCACCCTCGTGTTCCCGCGACCACCGCGTCATCCACCGCGTGGTCAGCTCGTAGCTCCAGAAGTAGAAGCCATAGCCGACGCTGTCCCTCAGCGCGGTCACGGTGCCGCCAAAGTATAAGCCTCTCACGCCGCCCTCGGTCCGCAGAACACGCTTGGTTATGTCCCAGCTCGAAGCATGCGGGTCGTTGCTCAGCTGCGCCCTGCACTTGATCAGCTCCGTGGGCGTGGAAACCACCCAGGTGGCGAGGCCGCCGATGGCGCCTGCGAGGAAAGTCGTCCAGAGGTTGGAGCCGGTTGTGGAGCCTACTGTGTGCGATGGTGATGATGATGAGGAGTTGTGTGGTGAAAGGGCTCGGTTCAGGAGGTCCTCTGAGCGGTTGTATGACACGAAGAGGAGGGCGTTCAGCGCACCATAGCCGAGAATTGGTGCTGCGGTGCCTGTTGAGAATTTGCGCAGGAGGCTGAGGGCTGAGGCCGACTGCGATGGAGATGGCTGGGCCGGGAGATTGGGCGACGCTGTTGAGGGTGGAGTTCCTGGGCCATTGCTCGAGGCTTGTAGGCGAACCTTGAGGATGTCGAGGGGGTTGCCTATGACTATGCCGACGGCGCCGGATATGTAGCCGGCCCAGAAGTCGGCAGACATTGTTTATGGGGTGCTGATTTCTTCAGGGTCGGTGTCACTCAGACAAAAATGGCGCACAGATGTCTGCTCGGTGCCTCATATGTGATGTTTCAATGCGATCATGTCCTTGGACAGTTCTCACGCAGGCACATAGCACTGGACACGAAAGCACTTGTACGAAGGGAAACTGAGCACCGATCCGGGCCAAGTAATGCAGATCTGGACAGAATATCAAGGACCACCTGGAATGCAATTTCGAGCGGACACGTTCGAGTGACAGGCTAGACACATGCCCAGAAGATGAGCAGATTTCATAAAGCTGCGGTAACCATTGGTCTTTCAAAGGTGATGACAAAGTCTATGCACGCCGAGTGCAATTGTGTGAATGGATCTACGCATGAGAGAAATTGGTCGAGTTTGTTGAAGGCCTTCCAAGCATATCTGGTTAAGTGCGCAGGAGGAGAGCTTTACCTCGGCCCAACCGCTGGGCGGGTGTTTACGTGATGCGGCAAGAACGGGCGAGTGGACCAGCAGGAGAAGGCGGGAAGCCATGTCGCCTGCCAGTCCACGTACTTGTGGATGCATGCTGTTCTGGTTCTGGAATCAGCTATCCAATGCAGTTATTTGCACTTATTGGTGTCGTCCCAGACAGATATTCGTCGAAGTAACACAGCGTCTCACACGGTGAGACGCCAGCCTGCACGTGTTGCTGCACGTGATTCGGCGAGGCAGACGCGTCGCTTCCTTGCCCGAGCTTGGCAGTCGCGCTCCCCCTCGAGTCAAGTAAACAAGAACCGCCACGCCTCATCCGAGCATCTCCGAGGCCATCCAAGTGGCAAAATTACCGTCCAACGGGCCGTGCAGCTCGCCTTCCAACGACGTTCAACGCAAAATGTGAGTTCTGCTCCAGCATCATCTTCAATACTTTCACCATCCCTCTCCCGCGCAGTTCAAGTACTCATGTCTTGCAGGACCGAGGTCGCGTCGACCCCGAGGGCCAACAAGGAGAATGTCGCGCCTAGGAGTCGCTTCCCCACGCCCCAGACCATCGACAGACTCCACAAGCCGTTCAAATGTCCTGGATCTGCTACTCGAGCGGTTGCAACCGACCGACCTGCGAGGAAGAAGAGGAAGATAGACTACAAGGGCGCCGATGGAGATGCCGATGCCGACAAGCCATACACCAACGAGGACCGCCTCGCCCTTGCGAACCGAGATGCGAACCGATTTCCCGTGTTTCAGGTCAAAGATAAAGACAAGGTCTTCCGCAAGGCTTTCTCCATCCCCCTCATCAACAAGAACAGCGCTGCCTACAACCCCAACCGACCTCCGCCGACGCTGGGTCTGAGGACCGGCGCTGTCTTCGTTGCCAAGCCCCTGCACGACCCGAGTGGCGAATTCTCAATCGTCCTCTACGACCCTACTATCGATGATAAGCCCAAGGAAATTGAGAAGCCGAAGGAGGATGAGAAGCCACCCGCGACCCAGGTCATGGACGCGCCACTCGTGCACAAGAGTCTGGCCGAAATTCTTGGTATCAAGAAGAAGGTCGACACAGAACATCCTCGTGTACCAGTGGTCATCGACCCGAAGCTCGCCAAGGTTCTGCGTCCACATCAGATTGAAGGTGTCAAGTTCATGTACCGCTGCACGACCGGCATGATCGACGAGAAGGCCAACGGCTGCATCATGGCTGATGAAATGGGTCTCGGCAAGACGCTACAATGCATCACCCTTCTGTGGACGCTGCTCAAACAATCTCCAGACGCCGGCAAGACTACGATACAGAAAGCGATTGTGGTCTGCCCGTCGAGTTTGGTGAAGAACTGGGCGAACGAGTTGGTCAAGTGGCTGGGTCCTGGCGCCATCACACCCTTCGCCATCGACGGGAAGGCCACCAAGGAGCAGCTTAATCAGCAGCTCAAACAGTGGGCCATCTCAAGTGGGCGAGCTGTCACACGTCCGGTCATTATCGTCTCTTACGAGACCTTGCGCTTGAACGTGGAGGAGCTCAAGCACTGCAAGATCGGACTTTTGCTCGCCGATGAGGGCCACCGTCTGAAGAACGGCGAAAGTCAGACCTTCACAGCCCTGAACAGCCTCAACGTACAACGCCGTATCATTCTGTCCGGAACTCCGATCCAGAATGATTTGTCGGAGTACTTCGCCCTGATCAGCTTCGCCAACCCCGGTCTCCTAGGCACAAGACTTGAGTTCCGGAAGCGTTTTGAGATCCCCATCCTGCGAGGTCGTGATGCTGATGCATCAGACAAGGACCGTCAGAGGGGCGACGAATGCCTGTCGGAGCTGCTCGGCGTCGTCAACAAGTTCATCATCCGCAGATCCAATGACCTGCTCTCCAAGTACCTTCCTCTGAAATACGAGCACGTCGTCTTCTGCAACAATGCCCCCTTCCAGCACGACCTCTACAACTACTTTATCAAAAGTCCCGACATTCAAGCCCTGCTCCGTGGCAAGGGAAGCCAGCCTCTCAAGGCCATCAATATTCTCAAGAAACTATGCAACCACCCAGACCTGCTCGATCTGTCGAATGACCTCCCTGGCTGCGAGGACCACTTCCCGGATGAGTACGTTCCCAAGGAGGCACGTGGCCGTGACCGAGACATCAAGCCGATGTACAGCGGCAAGATGGCGGTGTTGGATCGCATGCTGAAGAGGATCCGCGCCGACACTGACGACAAGATCGTGCTAATCTCTAACTACACATCCACACTGGATCTGTTTGAGCGTCTGTGCCGGAACGAAGCCTATCCCTGTCTCCGTCTTGATGGGTCGATGAACGTGAACAAGCGGCAGAAGCTGGTTGACAAGTTCAACGACCCTGATGGGGGGCAATTTGTCTTCCTCCTCTCCAGCAAGGCTGGTGGTTGTGGTATCAACTTGATCGGCGCGAACAGGCTCATTCTCTTCGACCCCGACTGGAACCCCGCCGCAGACCAGCAGGCGCTCGCTCGTGTGTGGCGTGACGGGCAGAAGAAGGACTGTTTCGTGTACCGGTTCATCGCGACGGGGACGATCGAGGAGAAGGTATTTCAGCGGCAGTCGCACAAGCAGTCGCTCTCGTCCTGCGTGGTGGACGAGGCGGAGGACGTGGAGCGGCACTTCAGCCTGGACAGCCTGCGGGAGCTGTTCCAGTACCGGCCGGACACGCTCAGCGACACGCACGAGACGTTCAAGTGCAAGCGGTGCAAGCCGGACGGAAAGCAGTTCATCAAGGCACCGGCCATGCTGTACGGCGACACGAGCACATGGAACCATTTCGCGAACGAGGGTCTCAACGGCATTCAGGACCTGCTGCTCCGGCAGGAGTGTGGGGAGGAGAACGTGTCGGCTGTGTTCCAGTACATCTCACACTGAGGGATCATATGTGGCTTTCTTGTTCTTGTTCCTCAGATATGATAGATGCGTGTGAAGAGTGTCAAGGCAGCGAGCGTGGTTCTCGTAAAGGAGTTGGCGTCTTGGAAGGATGACAGCGGGTTTCAACTGGCTTTGTGCTTTCGCCTAGAATAGTACCACTTACTGCATTGCTTGGTGTCTTTTTGGGAGATAGATATGAATAATCACATTATCGGCCTCGCTCTGAATCTGTCGGACCTCGCATCTTGTCTGTCAGTCCGGTTGATCCTTCCGACCATCTCTGTTACCCCGAGGCTTAGAAGCAAGCACCAACTGTCAGGGGTGTTCCATCCTCCGTCCCCGTCTCTGAGGGCACGGGAGCCTGCAGCCACAGCCCATTGATGCTTCACATGGCTACATGGTGGCTTTCATACGGCCGTTTCATGCCAGATCTTAGAATAGCGACGGGTACTTGCATGGCACTGCCGTGGCTCTGTACTCAGCTCAAGAGCAGCACTCGATATACCGTCCATTGAGTGCATGGACCGCCCCGTTGCTTTTTGATTGACATGTCTCACTGTCCGACAAAGAAAATGTGCCAGCCTTTCGGGCAACACGTGGGAGATGGTCCCATCTGTTCATGGACTGGAATTGAAAACAGGGCCGTCAAGATGTGGCTCAAGGTGAGACAGGCTGGGGGAGTTCTGGAATCCTTCCCTTTGGAAACTGCTCGCGGGTTGACCTGGCCAGACCAACAGGCCAAAGCACCTACTGAGGTGACCTGGAGGTCGACGGGAAGGCACAGGCTGGCTGCACTCCGTACTTTCCCAAACGGGCGGTTACCCCTCGCTCAGCGTGTGCAGCTGCCAGAAATGAAGGGGAGCACAGACAGGCAAAAGTACAACAAGTCTCCTTGAGACCGATGTTTGCTTTGCTGCCTTGGCCCAGTGCCACCGTTTTGTTCTGCCCAGATAGCAATTTGACGATTTCCTCGCCCTCCCCCTTTTAACCCTCCACGTCCTGCCGTTCGTTGCATGTTCGACTGCCGGAAACTTGTGTTGGAGTAACCTGCCCAGGCGGCTCGTGATCCTTCAGCCCGACCGAATGACACCCACCAAGGCCACCACCCACCACGGCCACCCACCAACAACACGCCGAGAGCGCGCCAAATAACACCAATAACATTGCCTGTCAGTCACCCCAAGCCTGAACTGCTTGCTGCTGCCGCTTCTAGTCGACTTTTCTTCGATCGAAACCCGATTTTCGCCTCTCACTCTTGAATTTCCACCAGCGTTGTGACCGTCTGTTGCCTGTCCCTCTGGAGGCCCCTCAGCATTTGACGCTGACCCATTGAGGCGCGGCAGTCATCCTCCCTCACCAGAACCGGGTAATACGAGAGCGAGAACAACCCCTCCACCCTCCTTTGCGGCGCAGTCCAACGAACACCTCCAAAGTCCCT
This sequence comes from Diaporthe ampelina, assembly GCA_023522825.1. Taxonomy (NCBI): domain Eukaryota; kingdom Fungi; phylum Ascomycota; class Sordariomycetes; order Diaporthales; family Diaporthaceae; genus Diaporthe; species Diaporthe ampelina. The sequence goes on from JAMFTM010000149.1 coordinate 85,372, forward strand.
TGTGCGACAAACCATCACGAAGACCTGCGATTGATGCGGCAGAGATACATACCTTTTGGGCTTTGTTTTATCGAGATACCCGCTTCATTTATTACTCGGGGAAGAAAACTGGCACCCGGAAGTCGAGATCGCCCGCAGGCATAAACCGTAATAATAAGGTTGCTGCCACAATAAGCGGGCACCACCCGAGTCAGAGTCGCCCACGATGAGCTCATCAGCGAGGAGCTCCCTCCCGTCTTACACGCGCGCAGCCCGCCCCAACCAACAGCAGCAACAGCAACAGCAGCACCAGGCAAAGAGGTACTACTCGGGTCCGAATCTGGCACCAGCACAAGCCCCGGCCTCAGCCTCCTCGCCTTATTATGCTACATCATCACATGCAGCAGCATCTTCAGCTGCAGCTGTTCCTCGTGGGAGACGGGGTGTTTCCGCGAGCGTGATGCCGACTCAGTCGTCTCTCGGACCCGGTGTTGGTAAGTGTCCCACCCACCCTCCTGACTCCCCGCCATCGAAGCCCCTCCACTTCCCGTCCAGTGTCAGCAGCTGCCGCCATGGTCTGGTCAGGTCGGTTGGTTGGCTTCGACACTTAGCTAGCTAGCCAGCCGGGCAGCTGCAAAGACAGGAAGATGAACGGACAGAGAGGCAGCCCTGTCCACAGGGAGGCCTGGCATCTTTTAGCTACCACCCGGCCCTGAAGCTCTCCCTCCCCACCCCATGCACGCTCCAACGTGTATCATTGAGGCTCAAGGACGCCACGTCGTGAAGCGAGGTGAAGCAACAGTACAAGAACGAACAAACAGGACAGACACGCGCACGCAGAGGGGAAAATGCACGCACGGCAGGGCAGCCAGCTGCTTGCGACCCGGCTCAATGGGCAGTGAGTCTATTGGCAATATTCAACCACAATCCAAACTTTTACGATTACGGCCAATACGCAAAGATTTCGATACGCGGCCGCGCCCCACGCATTTGTATCCTGGCCGGCCCGCGAACTCTAAAAATGGATGGCATGCAGCCAGCCCAGCCCATCCCATCCCCGGTCAGGCACCAGAGAGGGCTTTAAAAACAGACAGCTATGGGTATGCGACGGCAATCCCAGCAAATCCAGCAATCCAACGCTGCTGCCAGCCTACAAGCCCCGCCCCTGTCCGGGTCTGGGTTAGGCCAGGGGAAATCACCAACGGCGTCATCAATCCAGGCTGTGCCGCCCTGCCGAGCCAGAGTGCCCATTCAAAGCCCCAAACGACCAGAGGGTCGCAAAGAGCTGAATGACAAGGCCCTTTGTTCCATTACGTGTCCGGCCCTCGCGCTGCATGATTCGCCACTGCGTTCCTCTCCGAATCAATCTAACGCAAGCCAAATGGTGGAGCCCGGAACTCCTCGGCCTGTGACGAAAGCGGGACTCCCAGCACCCAGCGCCGTCTGGTCTGGCTGGCAGCTTGGCTGTGCTCTGCTGCGCTGTGCTTATGTGCTGCTCTCTTTCTCTGTGTGCGTGCAGTGCAAGCTGTGGTGTCTGTCTCTGTCGGGTCGGTCATCAACGGATTAGAGGAGGCATCCTGGCAGCCTGCCTGAACTCATTCTCACCCTCTCCACCTTGAGAAAAAGGGGCCGTCAATATTCAATCACTACCAGTTACTGCGCACCACGTACGCCACCACACGGGTCTCTCCCCTCCCATTCCCGCTTAGATCTTGGAATCTCTCTTGGCGCCCGAGTCCACCGCACCCAGGCCAACTAGACTAGTCCAAAAGACCTGTCCCGCTCATCACTCCTTCTAGAACCGCAGCCCGCCCCTCCTATCCATTCTCGCTTCACCTCGTTAACGGCCTGCGCCTGACCCATCCTGGGAGAGCTTCAGGGTCCTTGGAGATTTGTTCTTGTGGCCCGCAGCGTTGCAGGGGGCCGGAAAAGGGACTCTGGCTGACCGATCCTACTTTTATTTATGCAGCAGGCTCCATCCAACCAACCCGCAGTGTTTCCAACGACATGCCGCAGTTTGCTGCAACCTTTGTTCCCGGAGGCTACGACGATTATTCCATGCCCGAGATGTACGCTCCGGCGCCCCAGCGGTAAGTCAAAATAACTCTGTCGCTCAATCTTTAATCTTCTGCCCCAACACCCCCATTTTTGTGCGACCCAGTTGTGGCCCGCTGTACTTTCGCGACCGCGATTGACAGCTTGGTCGCTAAAAAAGGAGAGGAGGAGCTGAAAGACTGACGTTGGATCGGGCACTACTGCAGGGTCATGCCCGAGGTTCCTCAAAACATGCAACAAGACCTCCAACGCATGGAACAGCAGGCAGGTCGTCCTCAACAATCATACAACGGCGCCGGGCCAAACTACGGCGGCGGCTACGGTCAAGAGCACGAGCCCGACAGCAGCAACTTCCGCCCATTCGAGGACGATCCGAACCACGCCCCCTACAAATCCATGGCCGCCAACGACATGCCGAGTTATACCCCCTTCCCCAAGGTGAAGGGGGACAACATCCCGCCCAGCGATGTTGAAAAGGAGGAGATACTATACAATGCGCGCGAACACGTCCTGCACTCCAACAATGTCAACATGCAGCTGTCGTGGGCGAGGGACGCCCTCAACTACGTCGAGATCGCGTCCGAGGACCGCTCCCGCACCGCTGGGAACAACGGACGTCCGAGCACCCCGCAGCAACAACACGAGCTCCGCGTCGACGCCATGAACATCATCAGGTATCTCTGCGAACAGCACCACCCCGAGGCCGTTTTCATGATGGCCAAGTGGGATGAGTTTGGAAAGTTCGACGTGAGGGAAGACAAGAGGAAGGCCTTCATGGGCTACAAGCTTGCAGCCGAGCAGGGATGGGGCCGCGCCGAGTACAGGATGGGTATGCTCTTCGAGAACTCAAACGAGTTCGACAAGGCAATTACGCATTACTACAACGGTGAGAGGCTGGGCGACTCTGCCGCCATGTACCGCCTGGGCATGATGTCCCTGCTCGGACAACATGGCCAGAGACAGGACTTCCAGCGGGGTGTCGACCTGATCAACAGGGCCGCCGACACGGCAGACGAGGATGCGCCGCAAGGTGCATACGTCTTCGGAATGCTCATCGCCCGCGATCTCCCCGACATCACTGTCCCCGAGCACTTGCTCCCCTACAAGGTCGACACCGCCAGGCAGTATATCGAGAAGGCGGCCTATCTCGGGTTCGCTAAGGCGCAGCTCAAGATGGGCCAAGCCTATGAGCTCTGCCAGCTTGGCTGCGACTTTCAGCCCGCTTACTCCCTGCACTACTATGGCCTTGCCTCAGTGCAGGGTCAACCCGAAGCGGCGCTTGGCGTCAGTCGTTGGTTCCTTTTCGGATACGAAGGCAACTTCGCTAAAAACGAGGCCCTCGCATTCAAATACGCGAAGCAAGCTGCAGATGCCAAGCTCCCCACCGGCGAGTTCGCCATGGGTTACTACCACGAAATCGGAATCCACATGCAAAAAGACCTGAACGAGGCACGACGGTGGTACGAGCTGGCAGCGTCGCATGGCAACCCCGATGCCGTCGGACGGCTGGATAGCTTGCAGAGGAACAAGAGCTTGTCGAAGAAGGACCACGAGACGACGGCTCTCACCAGAATCAAGTCTCAGCATGGGTCAATGAGGGGCAAGCGCCCAGAACGCCTCCAGAGGCTCAAGGATCAGCAGCACATGGCATCGTTGCCTGAGGGCCCAGCGACGCCAAACGACCCGAGCGGAAGGAGTCCCAGAGCATCACCCAACCCGTCTCCCAGGCATGCTCCAGGCCCTGATGGTCGGCCGCCTGCGTTTGGCCTGAACGTGAACGTCGACCATGGCAACCTTGCCATGAGGCCCAAGTCCGCAGCGCCCTACCCAGAAGACGAGACCAAGCCTTATCCTCTCAACGTGAACAGGCCGGCATCCGCCGCACCATACCCCGAAGATGGGTACCAACCACCGATGCGCAATCAAGGTGCTTTCGGAATCCGTCCAGGGAGCGCCGGAAGAGGAGGACCAGGGCCGAACAACCTGGCGCCTGGTGCTATCCCACCAGCTGGCATGCCTCCAGGTGGACGAGGCTATAGGCAACCAAGCCCTGGGCCAGCAGGTGGCTACGGCCGTGGTGGACCAAGCCCGGATGGGCGAAGACCTGTCGGTGGGCCAGGTGGAAGTGGTATGGCATTTTCATCTAACGTCGGCCCCTCTTATGGATACCCATCAAAGAACAGACTAACCGGACCAACCCCGCAAACAGCATCAGGACAACCCCGACCGTACGGACAACAACAAGGTCCACAGTCCCCACCGATGATCCCGCCAGCAGGCTCCATGCCCGGCGGTCCCGGATACGCACCGCGCCAAGACTCGCTCGGTGGCCCGCAGCAGGGCCGGCAATCGAGCGGGCCTCGGCCGCCCATGGCCGGGTACCAACTCCAAGACAACGGCGGACGGTCGAGTGCGCCACCTCAGCAGAATCCCGCCGCGGCGCGGCCACCCACGTCATCGTCGTCGCACGGTCCGGGTACCGCCAGTCCTGCGCCCAGCACGGCCAGCGCGCCCCCCAAGGCGCCGCGCAAGCCTACGGATCACCCAGATGGCAAGACGATGGGCAACGGGCCGGCTACGTTTGAGGAGATGGGCATCCCGAAGACTAAGGATAAGGATGATTGTGTAAGTTTTGCCGTGTTTCTCCACAAAATGCTGGGATGTAGTCATCCGAGTTATAGATGTATCATGAGGCTGACTCGAGATCTTCCAAATACAGGTTGTCATGTAAAAGGAGAAAGGAAAGGAAACGGATAGTCTGGTTGGAGGAAACGCTGGAGATCTTCCCATGTTGCTGCCCTCGAAAACTCCATATTACCCCCTGATTTGCTTGCCAAAGGTGGTACGCGCATAGTCTTTTCACAGCATCGCGCGTGGGGTCTCTCTTGCTAAGCCTGCTTGCTTTTTGGTTCAAATGTTGCGAGGGGTCGGCCGGTTGAATTAGCTGGAGGATGTTTTTGGTCGACTGATATGTTCCACATACACATACACACATACCGTGGCCGTGTGTCTCCCTCCCCTTTCCCTCGGCATCCTGCTTCTTGTTGTTCCGTTTCTCTTCGCTTCTTTCTGTTGCTTTGAGATACCATACCATCATCAATTCAAATAGGCAAGGCGAGGCGAGGCAGGTTGGTTTAGCTGGCTGGTGGCAAGCATATAACTAATGAAATTAAGAACATCAACATTTTCCTCCGGAGTGACGATCGATGGGGATGTGACGAAGAGAGAAGTTGGTTGACAGTCCTGTTGACTTCACTCATGCAGCGCGGCAGGGCGGAGGAGCCTCCCCGTCTCGCTTTGCAGATTGGAGTGGTGCTGTACTGAAGTTGGTCAGCGCGCAGCGTAGTCGTGTTGTGCCATCGGCGCGCGTGGCGTGCGGTCTTGCTTGTGCTGGTGGGTTTCTGGGATAGACGGAATTTGGAGGAGTATAGTGCGCAGGAAGTGCGCTGGCTGCTATCATTCCATGATTGTCTGGAAACATAACTAAGCGGCCATGACCACCCGCAAGTCCTGGGAACGTTCAGTCCGTAAAGACTACTGGGCGTGGGACTGGCCCGCTAAAAGCGTCCTTTTGTCATGCAGACGGCTTAGGAATACTCTCATCCTTCTGAGAGAATTAAGAGGGCATCGTCGTTCTTGGCGACCATTCGCTTAATGTAAGCGCTCACGATGCTTCAGTGATGCCAAGAAAAGATAGGTGTAGGAATAGTGTCGTCTTGGCAATACTACCACAAAGTGGAATCTTGAAGCCTCTCAAGTCTTTGTCAGATTGCCCCGGACTCGCCTTCCGCCCGCATTTCTGCCATTTCAGTGCAAGTAGTTGCTCCTCTATCAGTGCAACATGAGAGGGAGTTTCGCCAAAGGCTTCCCGTTCACTAATACATTCATTGCTGTTGCCTATTGCCACTCAAGTCGGTCCCACGCATGGGTCCTGGCTTAGTGTTAGTGTCGGAGACTCAAAATTTTGGACATACTAATCACTATTCGGTAAACAGATCTGTCAGCGCCCTTGAGGCTATTGGAATAATTCCACAGAAAACTCCCAGAATACATTGCGCGTGGGGCCAGCGTCTGTCAGCTCCATGCATACGCCTCCACTCTCCTGAGTCTGGACTGTAGTAGACAAGCTGAATACCTAAGTCCATATCGTTCCTGGAGGATGCATATGCTTTCTGGGGGGTGGTTTGTACGGAGCATGTTCACTAATATATTGGAATGGAGACAAGTCTCTCGATATGAAAAAGTATAAAGATACCATCACTGGCTCCTCATGTCGATCTGCTGCCTTCTTTATCACCAGCATCTTCTTCAGACTACAGCTCCACGCTCAAGATCCAGCAGCTCTTTCACCATTCCCATTCTCTCTAAGCCAGACACCGCAATCTCAAGATGCGCTTCACCATCGCCTCCATGATCATGGCCCTGCAGCTGGCCGCCGCCTCGGCAGTGCCCCGCGTGGAAACGCTCGAATTCTCTACCCTGCAAGGCATCGAGCCCTTCAACACGACCTTCGCCGAGGCGCATCTGGCCAACTTCGAGGGCCCTGTGTTGGAGTCCGGAGCTACATCTGATCTTTCCACCCGCGCCACGGGCAACGTGTATGTCTGCATCAACGCCAACTTCCAGCCGGCGTGCAGCGTGGTCCACTTCCCCAACGATGTGTGCGGTAAGTCTCTGCAAAAGCCCCCTAGAAAACTTCCATCAATTCCGAATCATTCCCTTCCCGCAATATTGGAAGCCCAAAGCTTTCAAGTTGCCTCCATTTTCCACTCACCCCGCCACTATTGCCTCCGCCGTACACAGTGTCAAACGTTGGCTAACGAAGACATCCAAAACAGGGACCTTCTCGAACCCCTGGGAGGACAGCATCAGCTCGTGGGGGCCTGACCCCGGTGTCACCTGCCATATCTACGAGAAGCGCGGTTGTGATGAGAGCGGTCGCAAGATCTACAATGTTGGAAACCCGGGTATTGCCAACCTGGAGGACTTCCAGTTCAACGACATCATCAGCTCTGCGCGCTGCTGGTACTAGAAGGATCGATTTTCGCCATCATGGCTGTGTTGCACATTGGTTGGGGCTCGGATGACTTACATGCCTTATACTAGTAGGCGAAGCATTGAACCAATGAGGAAACTCTTCGTATCTGGGATGTTCCGGTTCTATTTCTTTCTGATCTAGACTTTGATGGAGGGAAATGTCTCTAGATAGCTCTTTGGATCAAAATATTCTGGCTAATTCATTGCTTCCGCGGCACACATTGGTTGTATGATGGCTGTCTGTGAGTGTCAGGACCCGCTCATATTGTCCACGGATGCAATGTATCTTCACAATGTTCCGACCGGGTTGGAGTAATTTTACCACATTGAAGGGGTTCATTCTAGTAGTCTCATCATATCTTTTGTGTGGAGGGGTCTTCTTACAATTGATGCAGAAAACCCAGTGGAAGATTTTGCGCCATTCCTATGCCGTGATTCCGTCGCCACCGCACGTACACCTTTGTATACCACAGTAGTAGCTGAATTTGTGGGTCTGTTGTTGGAGGCCCACATAGACTACAATCGGACATTTGCGGACATTTACCTCGGGCTCTGTGAGGCTCACTTCTCAGACGCCGAGACCCACCTGAAGCATTCACTCGATCCAATGCCCACATACTCGGCCGATTCAGAGGTGGAACATAACCAGGTGAAGCCCAATTTTTTCCTGTCGAGGTGTCGGACATTTTCAAACATTACTAACATGTCCTTGCGCCCTTGCTTGATAATATCTTCTTTACAGTCGACGCCTCCTGTGGGTGCGTCGTTTGTAATAGCCATTCAATAAATAGTTGTCTCGAGTGTCAAAGATGAAAATGTTGACTCCAGCCGCAACAACGTTCCGTTCTCCGTGGGCTCAGCCGTTCAGGTTGTGGAATACTACTGCAGCCCGGTCGACCACAATCGTTGGACAATCGACGTTGGCCGATGCCAGGAGAACAATTGCGTTTAATCATGGTGTGTAACAAGGCCTTACAACAGTCTCCCTTCAGCTGGCTGCGTGTGCATAATCAATTGTCATCAGGAACAGCGGCTAACAAGTACTTCGATGTATAGGACGAGAAGTTGCCAAGCTATCGCCCTGATGGCCGCGCTTTAGGCATTCTAATCGAAGATGTCGACATCTGGGGCACTGCAGCAGGTGAATCTCGTGCGGAAGACGTCCTCGCCATCTTCGAAAATATTCTTGTCAAGTGGCCGTCCAAGTTGTTCCGGCGGACGATAGGCCGACCACTCAACTCAACTCGGAGACTTGTCCATGGCGCCACGGGTGTCGTCCCGCCGGGGCAGACACTCCTCGTGCTAGGGCGGCCGGGGGCAGGGTGCTCAACACTTCTCAAAGTGCTCGCTAATCAGCGCGGATCTTTCACCGATGTGTGTGGCACGGTGCAGTACGGTGGCATATCCGCGGCCGATATGGCACGACACCACAGCTCAGAGGTCATATACAACGCCGAAGACGACGTGCACTTCCCGACCTTGAGCGTGGCGCACACGATGGCTTTCGCGCTGAAGCTACGCAAGCCGAAGCGGTTGAAGGGCGAGCCCGACGCACAGTTTGCGCGGCGCATGGCGGACCAGATCCTGGGCTCGCTCGGGATCGGCCACACGGCTGATACAGTGGTTGGCGATGCCTTTGTGCGCGGCGTGTCGGGCGGCGAGCGCAAAAGAGTCAGTCTATCTGAGGTATTGGCTGCCGCGCCAACGGTCGTATGCTGGGACAACCCGCTTCGTGGGCTGGACAGCTCCTCGGCGCTGGCGTTCCTCCGCCTGCTGAGGGCCATGTCTGATGCGACGGGCATGGTCAATGTCGTCACGGCGTATCAGATCTCCGAGACCATCTATCGCGAGTGCTTCGATCGAGTTCTCGTGCTGTATGAGGGCCGTGTGGTATACTCGGGTCGTGCGGGTGAGGAGGCAAAAGAGTATTTCACCAAGCATCTGGGCTTCTACTGTCCTATGCGACAGACCACACCCGACTTCCTCTCAGCCGTCACGTCTCCCGAGGAGCAGCGGGTCATCGATGGTTTCCAGCCTCGGCCTCCCTTGGACCCGGATGGTCTCGCAGAGGCGTTCCGCCGGAGTCCTCAGTACCAGACCCTCCAGCAAGACGTGAAACATTTCCACGAGAAAACAGCAAGAGACGAAACCAACATCGCAAGCTTTCATGCCGAATTTACCGCAACCAAGGACCCCCTCAGCCTCAAATCCTCCCCCACGGTGCGCAGTCCACACACCCAGCTCCTGGCCGCCATGACCCGGCACTACCAGCTCATCTGGGGCGGCCGCCGCGACTTGCTGACGGTCCTCGCCCTGAACATGATCAACGCCCTCATCCTTGGCGCAGCATACCGCGGAGCCCCGCCGACGAGCAACACGGGGGCGTTCCAGCGCAGCGGTGGCGTCTTCTTCGCGCTCATCTTCTTTGCCCTCAACGCGCTGTCCGAGACGGGGAGAGCGGTGCGCACGAGGCCTGTCCTGCGCAAGCATCACGGGCTGGGGATGCTGAGTCCGGGTATTGCGGCTGCGGCGACGACGGTGGCAGATTTGCCCATTTGTTTTGCGCAGACTATCTGTTTCACTATCCCATACTACTTCCTCATGGGCAATCCGATCTCTGCTGGGGGATACTGGTTCTTTGAGCTGGTTGTCTTCGTCACGTATGCGGCTTTCATGGCTGTGTTTCGCCTGCTGGGCGCTGCGGCGCCAAATGTGCCTGTGGCGCTGATGCTTGGTGGTGCTGCCATGCCTGTCTTGTTGTTGTACTCTGGTTATGCTCCGCCGTGGCCGACTCAGCTGGGATGGGGATCTTGGATCCGGTGGATCAGCCCGAATCCTTATGGTCTGGAGGCGTTGATGGGCTTTGAGTTCTGGGGTATTACTCTGGAGTGTGGGCAGGATGAGCTCGTTCCTAGTGGCCCAGGTTATGAGGTGAGCATTGTTTACTCCAAGTTTGATTCCTTATCATGCTGATGATGACCTCCCAGAACATAACAATCGCAAATCAAGGGTGCCCTATCCCGGGAAGCACCGCAGGCGTGGCATCTGTGCCCGGACCTGAATATCTCTCGGCACAGTTCAATTACTACCCAGGCGACGCATGGCGGAATTTCGGCATAATCCTCTGCTTCTGGGTTGGATATACAATCTTGCAAGGCCTAGCCCAAGCATATATGACCAAGCGGGGCGAGAGTGGCATTTCCGGCCGTGTGTATAAGCGAGGCGCTGTGATTCCTAGTGACACTGATGAAGTCGTTCACAAAACCGAGAAGGAGCTTGATGTGGAGGCGCAGTCGCGTTCTCCGTCTCTCAGAGGCCAGGGGCGTCCCAACGACTCAAGCGGTTCGATGACTCAGGTCGAGGATGGCACAGCATCCGTGAACTTCTATGCCAAGGTAGGTTCCCATATCAACACACCAATTGGAGACGGTTTACTCAGAGGTAATGGTTCAGGCTTCCTTCACCTTCTCAGATATCACGTACGAAGTCAGCACCAGCGACGGACCACGGAGACTACTAAACGGGGTCAACGGTTACGTCAAGCCCGGCCAGCTAACGGCCTTGATGGGTGTATCAGGCGCCGGAAAGACGACACTCCTCGACACGCTGGCACAGAGGAAAAATGAGGGTACCGTGTCAGGCGACATGAGGCTCGGCGGGCAGTCCGTAGTCGGGATCGGCAAGGCCTTCTCGCAGGCGTGCGGGTTCTGCATGCAGCAGGATGTGCACGATCCGGGAACGACAGTCCGCGAGGCACTTGTATTTTCTGCCATGATGAGGCGCCCTGCGAATGTGCCCGAGGACGAGAAGCTGGCCCATGTTGACAGGGTCATGGGCCTCCTGGCGCTGGGACCCATCGCTGATGCCCTTGTAGGCACGCCGAATGAGGCGGGAGGACTGGGAGTCGAGGAGCGCAAGAGGCTGACTATAGGCGTGGAGCTGGCTGCGGCCCCGTCTGCTCTGCTTTTCCTCGACGAGCCGACCTCCGGGCTTGACAGTCAGGCTGCTTACTCGCTCGTGCGATTCCTCCAGGACATCGCTGCATCTGGGGTGCCCATCGTCTGCACCATCCACCAGCCGTCGGCTGTAATCTTCGACATGTTCGACCACGTCTTGTTGCTGGCGCCAGGAGGGAGGACCGTCTACTTCGGCGAGACTGGCGACAACTCGGGCACGGTGGTGGACTATTTTGCCCGGAACGGCGTTGCCATGGACAGCACCGCCAACCCGGCTGAGTTCATCCTCGACATCGTCGCCAACCCGTCCATGGCGGACGAGTGGTCCCAGCGGTGGAACGCCTCGGCCGAGAACCAGAAGGTGCTCCACCAGGTCGAGGGGATCAACAGCATCCCGGCCAAGGCAGACCTTGAGGCCCACTCGCTCCCCTTCCTTACGCAGTTCGCCCTCCTCACAACCCGCCACGCCACCTCAATCTGGCGCGACGGCTTCTACAGCTTCAGCCGGCTGGCCAAAACAGTCTTTATGGCCCTGTTCATGTCCTTCAGCTTCTTCATGCCTGAGCACACCCTGCAGGGCGTGCAGAACCGCGTGCTGGTCATGCTTCTCCTGCAGTGGATCGTCCCTGCCACCGCGGCGGACTTGCAGGCAGTCTGGTATGACAAGTGGGCACTGTTCACGGCTCGCGAGCGGTCCGGGGTGGGGTACAGCCCGGTTGCGCTCTGCGCCGCCCTTGTGGCGGTCGAGGTCCCACTCGCCCTGGTCATGTACACCATCGCATTCCTGTGTAGCTGGTTCACGGTCGGGCTGGGGTCCGCTGGCTTTGGTTACCTGTGTTTCTTGGCGCTGGGCATTTTCGGCATCGGGTTCCCCTTCGCCGTCGCCAGCTTCAGCGCCGGGGAGGAGGTCGCGGGATATGCCAACAGCCTCGTGTGGTGCGTCATGGCCACGTTTGGAGGCATCGCCATCCCACACTCCGGCATGAACGACTTTTACCGGCCATGGTTGTTCTGGGCTGATCCCATGCGGTACTGGCTGGGCGCTACAGTCTCGGCGGCTCTTCATGGGGTGCCTGTCCGGTGTTCTGAGACTGACATGACCATGCTGAGCCCGCCGGTTGGCAAGACGTGCGGTGAGTACCTGGGCGAGTACTTGGGCCGCATGCCTGGTTATATCCAGGACCCGGACGCTGTTGATAGTTGTGCGTTCTGCCCGTACAGTGTGGGCGATGAGTATGCGGCCACATTCGACTTCTTCTACTCGGACCGGTGGAGGGACTGGGGCGTTTTTGCCGCGTTCTGTGTCAGCACCCTGGCCATTGCCTTTGTGGTGAGCTGGGTAAGGTATGGAGGATTATTGCAGACAGCTTTGAAGAGGAGGTCCTAAGCAAGATGGCCGTTAGCGCCCTAGCCGTGAAGCAGGGAGTGCACAGGACTACATGCACGTTCCAGCGAATCAAATAATTGGCCCTGGTGATGTGTGGCAGGGGAGGGGTAGGCACCTGTGAGCAGTGGCCGCGAGTTTATACACGTCAGCCGCACGACTTGTGGATAGAGAGGGAAACTGATCATTTCAATACCTTAATCTAATTCTGGCAAGTTCGCACGCATCACCGCTCGTTGATTCTCGTGTTTCGTCGAATTCATCTGACCACAACCAAAATGATCCACTCATCTTCCTCGGGGAATAACACGGTTGAAACAACTGCCCCCGCCACGATGCCTATGCCAAACGCCGGCACCACACCTCCCATGCGAGGCGTCCCGCTTGACGATTGTTGGAAGATTGGGGACCAGTTTCCGACGCACACCCAGAGACATGCAACCGTCTACCGCGTACTAGACAAGGCAGGCCTGCTTGTAGAAAATCTCGAGGCCCATGTTTTCGTTCTGGATGATACCGAGCCGGGGATTCGCGATCACCGGCTTCGATGCATCAAGAGGATGACAAATCGGACAAAGCTCAAAGTCAGGGTCCGAAACGTTGCCATCGTCGTTATCTCTTCGTCGCCGGCCTCCAGCAACTCGACTGGAAAAAAGACTGAGACGATTAGCGGACCGGTGGTTATTAGCAATGATCCTCAATCCCCTGAGAACGTCGAAGGGAAGACTCCATCCAAGCAGGACTCAGCACGCATCCGTCAAAAAGAGAGACGGCAAGCTAAACGAGCTCTCAAAGCAAAAAAGCATGTAAAGACTGCGGCTAGCGAACAAGACGAGGCAAAGACCAAAACTTCCAACGGCACAGAGACACAAATCGAGACCGAGGCCAGCGAACAAGATGATGCAGAGACAGCGAAAGTCGATGATAGAAAGACAGACTACATGACGTTGCCGAGTTTGATATGGATACTTTATACAAAAGAAGGGTTTTTGAAGAGCAGATTTCCAATTTATCACTATAAAAGGGCCAAGGACATCAGCAGTGACTCGCTATATGAGAGATTGAGGGAATACCTGGAACTGTTTGCGGACATTGAACTGGAACCGCCAGCACATTTGGAATTCCAGCGGACAGCAATAGAAAAGTCAAAGATTTCACTAGAGAGCCAGCTGATCAAATTGCTGGACGCTACGGAGTACTTCCAAGAAAATCTGGACACATTGCAACGCGAGCAGGCTCAACACGAGACCAGCTCAACGGAGTGGAAGCAGGCTGAGTCCGGGGCCGAAGAGAACGCGATTTTGCGACGCGAAATCATAGCCTATGCGCATGTGGTCTTGCCCCGAGTGTTAGAAGAGCAAGAGTCCGTTATTCAGTACATTAAGCAGAGAGAGACTCATGCTTCTTCTAGATTGGCTTTTACGGAGGCGATCGACCAGAGTGAGAGACGTGTGCGCAACATGGCTCGGTATGACGCATGGACACATACCGCCTCCCGTTGGTATCACCATGCAGACCTATTAAGGCAGTTAGAAGAGGCGGAGACTGTGTTGACGGAATCTGATTACGAGCCAGCATATGGGATCTCTCCAGTCTCATATGACGTGATTGGCATGACAGGGGAGGTTATGTGATAACGGAACTACATACAGTGTAGCCTTTGGGAAACTTGCGCAGGAGGAATTCTAGGCGTCGAGTCCACGTCGAATGAATAGCGTCGCTCGTTTACAAATCGGCGTCTCCGCTTCCATATCGCCTGTGAACATATCGCAAGATTGTTCAGGTGGAGAATTAAAGCACTAGATCCCAATGGACATTGTTCATTCTGATGGAACACTGAAGAAGCACAAGACCACATAGCCGGTTCAAATGACATACAGTGATAATATACCCAGCCATCACTTTCGAATGTCATTTGAAATTAACCTAGACCCCATAAGCCCCTTTACTTTTGTGAGATAATTTACCAATGGTAAAGTGCACATACTCTATCTAAACGCCGTCCTTTTGATGCTGTCACTTCCGATTCGTAGATTAAACCCCATAAGCTTCAAAGCCTGCCCTCCTTATAGGAGGCTCTGCTGTAAGAGACTGTCTTGCAAGGGCCCTCGTGGAGGCTCGAAGAAGTATGAGCCGGCCGCATAGCGGGTACCAGGCAGGGCTTCCTAGTAACATGGCCAAACCGACTGGCTGCAACAAGGCTATCTTGCGGCTTTGCTGCTTCTACCTTACTTTCAGTTCGGCAACCGGAATTGTCAAGTGTAGTAGCCAGCTGAAGGGTCTAAAGGCAGTTCCTATTAAATGGGCTTTATTATATACATACATACTTATAAGTAGGTAATAAATCTAATAGAATTAATAATATATAATACTAACTAGCTATAGGGGAAGAAGTACTATATAAGATAACTAAAGGAGTAACCCCTTACTAAGATATACTACTTACCTAACCCTTAGACCTTATAAGGCCTATAGTATATAACTTAATTACTACTATTCTAATATTAATAGTCTTTTCTTTAATATTATATATACTCCCTTTTTTCCTCCTATAGTAGAAGTAGGTTAAACTACTTATATAATATTCCTCCTTATTAGTACTTTCTTCCTATTTTCCTATTAGCTAGTTAAAGAGCTAATAAGGTATACCTTTTATAATATAAATTAAAAATACCTTATATAATTTCTATATATATTATAACTAGCTTTTTTTATATTTTTAACTTACTTTTTCTTCTATTTTCCTTATATATTCTTTCCTTCTACTTAGGAAGATACCTAATAATCTTCCTTTATATAAGTAAATTACTAATAGTTCTTTATTAGCTTTTTTAGTTAATATATAAACTATTTAATTAAGTATAAAATTCTTATCTTTAATTTCCCCTTTAATTCTTTTCTTCCTTTCTTCCTTATTATATAATATATATATATATATATATATATATAATCCTTATATATACTTATATAATAACTTTTTATTTAATTCTTTAATATAATTCTAATTATATAACCTTTTAGTTTATAATTAGCTAAGATATTATTTATTATAATTATATAACTAACTATAATTAAATAGTTTTTCCTATATTTTAAATATAATTTAAATATATAATTTCTTACTTAGTAATTAATATTTATATTATTTTATTTTTCCTCCTTTATATTATTTACTAATGCCTTATTTATAACTTATAAAGTATATTATCCTTTAGTATTAATTATATAATATTAAAGTCCTCCTACCTTAAAGTACTAATTATATTAAGTTTTTTATATATATAATTTATTATAATAATTATTTTTATATAATACTTATTTAGTTATATAATACTTATTATAATAAGTATTATATTTATAATATATAAGTTAGGATATAATTATATTATATTTATATATAATATAGAAGGAAGGAAGATCTAATAGGAAGATCTACTAGAGCCCTTAGGGATAAGCTTAAAGGAGGTAATTTATATACCTATTAGCTATAAGCTAGTTAGTAGCTAGTTACTAAACCCTATATCTATCTAACTATTTATAGGTATAGCTATATTTTATATATAATTACTATAAGTATTAGGGCTATAAAAAAAATATAATATTTTTATTACTTTTTATTATAATATAATTAATTAGAATTCTTTATATAAGTATAATATTCCTTTATTAGTTTCTTAATATATTTAAGGTTATATTTTATTTTTTATTTATTATATTAGAAGTTATATTTCTTCTATTATATAAGGTACTTAATTATCTTATTAAATAGCTTATAGTTAAATATATATTTAATTTTATAATATTCCTTATTCTTATTAATTAATAAGTTAGTATATTTAATTAGTAGAGGCTAAGATATATAATAGTTAAACTTCTTATTCTTATATATTTTATATAAAAAAAGATATTAGATAAAAATAATAGGGTTAATATAGTTCTTATTCTTTTTAAAATTAAGGTAGTATATTAGTAGAGAAATTTTAGTAATAATAATATAAGGGCCTTCTTAAGGTATTATAAGTTTTATATTTTAAATCTTAAAGAGGGGTTTATATACTTTACCTATTTTAAGTTAAACTTTATTATTAATATTAAATTTAATTTATTTATATTAGGTATTATATTAAATTTTATTATTTAAAGTAATAATATTTATAATTAATTATATATTATATTATAGATACTTATAAGTAAAGTAAATATTTATAACTTAGAAGGAAAGTTTAGAGTTTATTAGTTTATTAATAAGTTTAGGGGTCTTAAATTTAAATAAAAACTTATATAAGTTTATATTAAGAATATATAAGTAAGCTTTATTTAAATTTTATTATAAAGCTAAGAGTATATTAATTTAATTATAATTAGAGTACTTAGTAATATAATAGTAAAGTATTAATTTTATATCTTAGTTTTTATATTTAAATTACCTATTAGCCTAAAAGTAATAAATAATAGTTATCTTAAGGTATATTTTAAAGGCTTTTTATAAGCCTTATTAAAATACTAAAAGGAATTTAATATTTTAATTAAAAATAATAATTTAGAAATATAACTAATTACTTAATAATAATTAGTATATTAAAATAACTATCTTATTATTAATAATATATATAATATATTTAGGTATTAAGAGTATATACTTTAAAGTCTTATATATAACTAATATTATAATATTAAAAGAATTAAATTTCTTAAAATTCTAAAAAGTATTAATAGAGGATATTAATAATAAGGTAATTATAAAATTTATTATAATTATATATATAAATTTTTTAAAAACTTAAATTAATTAAAGATTTTTAAGTAATATTTAATTATTCTTATATTATATTTTATACTAATAATAATACTTAATATAATTCTTAATTTTATATTTCTTTCTTTATATATAAATATCTTTAAAATTTATTATTATATAATTATAACTAAAATAGTACTTATTATTATAAATATTAGTTAAAATCTCCTAAATTAATTATTAAAGAATATATAAGTATTTATAATTATTATTATTATAATTATATAATAACTAATTAATTAAGTAAAATATATATTTAGGCTTTAAAGCTAAGATAATATTCTTATTATTCTTAATAATAATTAGCTTATATCTTATTATAATAAGTATAGTTAAGCCTTTAATAATTTAATTATAAACCTTATTATACTTATAAGCCTTAATAAAATATTATTAAAAAAAGTTATTTATTTAGGTTTTAATAATAAATAAAATATAATTATTATAATTATTTTAAATAAAATTAAGAATAAATTTCTTAAAGTATTTTTTAATAATAAAATTACTAAAGGCTACTAATTAAGATAAAATATTAAGTACTAAATTAAAATATTTAATTAAGTAATAAATCTTAAGTTTATATTTATTTAAATAAATATTAGTATTAATAAGTTAATAGTTAAATTAATTTATTAATATTATATTTAATAAAGTCTACTTAATAATATTATAAATAATATTATAATTAGTTAAGATAATAATAAGGTAATTTAAAAAATAAAGAATAATATATAAGTATTTAATAGCCTAAATAAAATATATAATTTTAAGCTTAAAAGGATTATAATAGAATTTTAATTTAAAGAGGTAATAATTAAAAAATATTATTAATTTAATAGTTATAAAGGGTATATTTTAGCTTAGAATAAATATTATATTATTTTTTAAATAATAAATTATAATATTAAAGTTATATTAGAGGCTATTATTAACTTAAAGAAATAACTACTTATTTAATAATATATAATATAAATAAAGTTCTTTATAAATATAAATTTAGAGGGTATTAAAAGAGGTAATTTTCTAAAATATAGAATTAAATTAAGTAGAGCTAATAAAAGCTAGGTACTTATTCTTATTACCTATTTTAACTTAGTTAATAACTTATTTTATAATAAAAAGAGCTATCTTATATTTTTAAATAGCTTAGATATTTATATATAGTAGGTAATTATAATATATAGAAATTTTATAATACTTAGATATATTTTTAAAGACTTTAATATCTTAAGAAATTTAAGATTTAAAATTCTTTAATATATTCTTTAATAATAAATAATTTAAGTAAGTTAATATAAAAACTAAATAACTTAATAAATAAATAACTAAGAAAGGACTTTTTTAAAAAGATAAAAATATTCTTCTTAAAAAATAAGTTAAAAATAATAATTAAGTACTTATAATACTCCTTAAAAATATTAGAAAAAATAATTATATTATTAATAAAGGTATAATAAAACTTCTTATACTTTTCTAAGAGTTAATTTATAAAATATTAAATATAAGTTAAGGAATTATAATAATCTATTAGAGTAACTTTAAAGTATTTAAGATTATAATAACTAATTATAATAAATTTATTATAATAAACTAAGTAGATAAGGAATTAATAAAAAAATATAGAGGTATTAATAATTATAATTTATTTCTTTTTATAAATAATATTAATTAGGTTAAATTATAAGGATAATAAGTAATTATTAAATATAACTTATTTATTAAGTAGTTATAAGTTAATAATAACTTATTTCTTTTTAATATTATAAATAATATATTAAATTATAAAAATAAGAAGTATAAAAGAATAAATTTTATTAATCTTTTTTATATAACCTTATTTATAAAGTTTTTTATAAATCTTATTAAAAACTTCCTTACCCTTTTATAATAATAAATATTAATAATAATTAAGCTTAATATTTTATTAATTATTTATTAAAAGTATCTTTATTATTTAGTTTTTAAGTATATTAATTAAGTCTTTATTTCTTTAAAGTTTAAGATAAAATTTAGTAATCTTATAGAGTTTTATTATAAATATAGGGTTTTTATTATAAATATAAATATTATTCTTTATAATAAGAGAAGGAGCCTTATTTAAAGTCTTAATATTAAGTAAATCTTTAATATAGTTAAAATAAGTAATATTAGGGGATATTTTTATAATTTCTTTAAAATTAAAAAGTTTAGGATTAATATTTATAATTATAATATATATAATATTATTATAAAATATAATAAAATTTATATTAATATTTAAGGATTTAGTATTAATATTTTTCTCTTAAATAAAAATAATAATATTTAAAAATATTTTAAATTTAGTATTTATTAGAATAATTTTAATATTTTAGGTTAATATTTAAAATATATTATAAGAGCTATTAGTAAAGTCTTTATATTAGGGCTTAGTAATTAGTATAACTTAGCTTATTAAATTAAATAGAGTTAAGATTTTAATAATATTATTAAAGTCTATAATAAAGTAGATAAAGTTTTTATAATTATAAATAATTTCTAAGTAGGTATACTTATTAACCTTTATTAATTTAAAGTTAAAGTTATAAAGTATTATAAACTTAAAAATATTTATATTTACTATAATATTTATAATAATAAGATATAAAAATATAAATATAAAAGTATAATTCTTTAAGAGATTAATATAATAAATAGCTATATATATAATTTAGTTAGATTATAATATAATTAATTAAGCTAATATTACTTTCTAAATTATAAGTTATATTACCTTCTTTAAAATTATAAAAGGAATTATAAAGTTATAACTATTTAGGTAAATAATAATATTATTTTTAAATAAAATAATAATATTATATAACTTTAATTACTTAATATTAAGTAAATAATTAGTAATAAGGTAATAATTTTTTATAATTTAGATAATATTCTCCTACTTTAATAAACTTAATATATTATTAACCTTAATATTAGGGGTAAAAAAGGTAAATTTAGTAAATTTATTAATAAGGAAAGACTTTCTACTAATATCTTAGATATCTTATAATTTTCCTATCTTAGATTATAAAATAACTTTAATTATATATTTAAAATTAATAAGATATAATTATATAATAAATAATTAGCTTATATTAATATTAAGATAAAATTTAATCTTATTATTATTAAGATTACTATATATTTTAGTATATAAGTAAATAAAACTATTAAATATATTAGGATTAATAAGCTTAGGGGGTATTTCCTTAATAATATTTATAATTAGGTAAATAATATAGTCTTATATTATATTAATAGGGGTAATATTTTTATTACTAAAGATAGGTTTAAAATAAGAATAAGTTTAATTATTTCCTAAGTAATAAAAAAGAGTATTATTAATAAAGAAAATAATTTTATAATAATTATAAGTTATCTTAAAGCTTTTAACTCTAAAAATATTATAATAATTATTAATAAATAAGGTATTACTTATAAAATTAAAATTATTATTAAAGTTAAGGTTATCTAAGTTACTATTTATTTAAATAAAATAAGTATAATTAAATTTTAAATTAAAATTATTAATAAATATAATATTATTAACCTTATTATATTTACCTTATTAATTATTATAAGATTTATCCTTATTATAAGATTATTAATTATAATTATTAGATTTATTATAGTTATTACTTCTTAGTTTAAAGTAATTATTATAATATTTATTATAATAATTATTATAATAATTTATATTAAAATAGTAATAATTATTATAATATAGGAAGGTATTAAATAAAGTACTTAAAAAGCTAATAAAACTAGTAAAGTTCTTAGCTAAGACTAATAAAATATTATAATACTTATTAATATACTTTATATAATTCTTTAAAAAATTAAACTTATTAAATAACTTAATATTTTAGTAAAATATAATAGGTATTATATTTTAAATTTAGTAAAACTAATTATCCTAATTATTATTATTAAGAAAGATAAGCTTTATAATATATATTTAGTAAATCTTCTTTTAAAAATAATTATTTAAAGCTTTATAATCCTTATTAAAAAATCTAAGTAAAATATAAGTAAAGTTATATTAATTTATAATAATAAATTAATTAATTATAAATTATTCTTTTAAAATATTAATAATAATTTTTATACTACTATTAAAAAGAACTTAATAGTCTATATATTATAATGGTATGGGCTTATAAGTGCTGGATTCTAAGTTGAAGGTAACTTGGAATTATAGTCTTTTAGCTGGGGTGTCCTTATATAGCACTACAGGGGTCTATCTTAATTCCAAGTTAACCAAGGATAGAGGTTTGAGCCCCCCTATTTGAAAATCTTATCTATGGGTGGGGGCTTTAGACTTATTGGTATATTATCACAGAGGGTATTATGGCAAAGTACACCTCTATTAGTAGCTCTTCCTTTAAGCTAAAGTCTTTAAAGAATTGATTGGTTATAGTACCATAAAGGGCCGTTCATATTGTGACTTTATTAGATTAAATTAAATTAAACTACTATCCCGTCCTGTTTGAGATTTTTAGGCCTCCTATTTACTTGTATACTGATTTAATAATGAGTGGTCTAGCTAACCTCAGCTAATTCCACAAATTAAAATACTATTATCTAGACCACATCCTTACTCCTATTAGTCCTAGAGCTCTATAGAAGGCCTTAGGGGGGGAATATAATAGTATAGGCTTATAAGTGCTAGATTCTAAGTTGAAGGTAACTTAGAATTATGGTCTTTTAGCTGAGGTATCCTTATATAGTACTATAGGGGTCTATCTTATATATATTAACTTAAAATACTAATAATAAAGGTAAAATCTTCTAAATATTTAAGTAATAATAAATAATATCTTATATTAATAATTAGGTAGTATATAAGGGTTATTAAGGAGATTAAATATATATTTCTTAAAATAATTAATATTTATATAAATAATATTTTTATTTAAGAATACTAAACTAAGACCTTTATTATTCTTATATAAGGAGTTAAAAATACTAATTTATTTATAAAGTTTTAACTTATTATATATTATATTATATAATATAAGATTTATTAAAATATTTATTTATTTTAATTTTATAATAAATTATAAGTATTAAGAGTTATATATTTAATTAGTATATTTAATTATTTTTATAACCTCTTAGTTATAAAGAGTTAAAAATTATTTATAAAAACTTAGATATTTATATAAAACTAAGTATATTAAATAACTTAAAGGTAATAATAATTTATAAGATAAACTAAATAAATTAGACTAATTATATAGGTTAAGTAAAGATAATTTAAGTAAAAAAAATTTATATAATACTTCTAATAAAGATAAGTATAAAAAATATCTTATAATATATTTAGGAGGAGAATATTAAAGTAACTAAGTATATAGAAAGTAATACTTAGGCTATTTTAATTAATAAGGTATAATTTATTCTTATTTAGGTAGTTATTAATTAAAATTTATAAATTCCTTAATTAGTAATTAAAGATTATTTTTAAAATATTATTATAATAATATAATTTAACCTATATAAAAATTAATAAGTAATAAAATATATTAAATATTCTAATAATATAAGTACTTTATTAATAGGCTTATTTTAATTAATAATATTAATTATTTATACTTAGATAGATAATTATTTTTTCTTAAAGTAATATAAACTAATTAATTAAGTTAAGGTAAATTACTATAATATTAAAGATAGTTTAGGTTAATAAAGTAAATAGTAAGGTAAATTCTATAAGTTAATAATCTAAGTAGGATTAAATTAATAAATTTTACTAAAATAGGATTTATCTCTAAGAAGTTTTATAAAATTACTATTATAGGAGTATTTCCTAAAGTTATAATAATAGGAGTAAGCTAATTTATAAGACTTATAACTAATATAAAAATATAAGAGAGGATATTATTTATTATATTAATTTTCTAATTTATCTTATTAGAATAATTTATTAAGTATAAGAATTTCTTATATTAGGAAGCTTATATAAGGAAAATAAAAAGTTTTAATTTCTTTATTTCTAAAATTAAAATATAATAATTTATATTAATATTATTAGTAGAATTACTTTTTATAAGGCTTATAATATTATTAATACTAAAGTTATATTATATATAATAAAGATTTAAATATAGTAATTTAGGTATAATATTAGAGGGATTATTAATTAATATTAAGTATAGGTAGGCTAAAGGAGTATCTATAAATAAATTAAAAGATTAATTTATATAAGAGTTAAGAATTAGTAGAGGTCTTATAAATAAATTTATAAGGTTTCTTCTTAGTATTTTAAGTAGATTTTATAAAGGTTATTTCTTATTTAAAAAAATATTTAATATTTATAATATTATATTTAACTTACTAAGTAGAGTAATAAGTTAATTCTTAATAAATAAAATATAAAATAAATAAAATAAATATAAGAGGAAAAAAAATATAAACTATTTAGTTTTACTTATATATAATTAATTATAATATTTATAATATTCTTAGTTAGGCTATTAAATTTACCTAATATTAAGATTTAAAATATAATAATAAGGGTAAAGTATATAATATTATATTATATAATTAGTTATTAAATTTACTAGTAACTATTTTATAAAGAGAAGGTAAACTTAGCTTTATTAGTATAAACTAAATAATTTATATAGAAGTAGTTATTAATAAGAATTAATAATATTAATAGCTACTAATTATTAGATTTTATTAAGTAGTACTAATTATTAAAATTAATAATTATTTATTATTAAATTTATAGGGTAATATTAATAAGTAGTTAATTTACTAAATTTAGTTAGTTACTTAAATATAAGGATAATAAGAATAAAAAACTTTTAATATTTTTATAATATAAGAAGTTATAACTATTAATTATAATATATAAGTTAGGGTATAATTATATTATATTTATATATAATATAGAAGGAAAAAAGACTTAGTAGAAAGATTTATTAGGGTCCTTAAGAATAAGCCTAAAGGAGGTAGTTTATATACTTATTAGTTATAAGCTAGCTAGTAGCTAGCTATTAGACCTTATATTTATCTAACTATTTATAAGTATAGTTATACCCTATATATAATTACTATAATATTAATAAATATAGCTTATATAATTACTTAAATTACTTTATTAGATATTATTATATTTTTAGGTTTTATAATAATATTTATATTAAGTATATATAAGATTTATATAATTAGTATTATATAAATAATAATTATTCTTCTACTTCTTTCTTATCTAATAATTTAAATTCTAATAAGAACTTATTTAATAATAATAATAATAATATAAAATATAAGCCTATTAATTTTTATAACTTTATTATAATTATAAACTTTAATTTTAATTTTAAGTAGAAGGGACTTTATATAATAGGTAATAAAAGGTAGCTTTTTCTTAGAGGTAAATAGGGGTAAAAATATAATACTTTTTATATAATAAAATTTATATTATATTTTAAAAATTTAATTAAATAAATTCTACTTTTATAATTTTTTTCTTTATATAATAAATTTAGGTAATTAAAATATATTAATATAAGCTCCTTATTATATATTTCTTAATTAATATAGGCCTCCCTTATAATATTTTAAGTCTTATAAGGAGTTTTAAGCTTTTATTTAAAACTTAATAATAGGTTTAATTTTCTTATTTATTAGTTTATAAGGAGTTTAATTTATATATTTATAGACTTATAATAGGTTTTTTTTATATATCTTTAAATTTATATTTTACTTTAAATAAATATTTAATACTTAATACTTACTCTTTTATATATATCTTCTTTAATATAACTACTTTTTTTCCTTTATATATCCTTAAGTATTAATATTTTTCTCTTCTTCTAAGACTTTCTAAGCCCTTCCTTTTATATATTCTTTCTTTCCCTTTACTTTAAGCTTTACTTAATATTAAGTATTTATATATAGTCTATTTATATAATTTATATATACCTTAATTTATATAATTAACTTATAATTTTTAATTAATTATATAAGTACTAAATTTAACTTACTTTTTATATAAGTATTAATTAAATTATTTCTTTTATTTATTTAATATATTTTTAAAATTTCCTTCTTCTTATATACTTCCTTAAGAGATATAATATTAATTATTAATCTTTTCTTATTTATTATATCTAACTTTATTAGATACTTATAAAGTAATTTAAAATTTATATAAATAATTATTAAAATTCTTAGTTTTTCTAAGTTATTTATAATCTTATATAAGGTTATATTAAAGATTATCCTACTATTAAAGTTAATTATTATTTTATATAATTTATTAGTTAAAATACTTCTTATTATTTACTTATATTTTATAAAATTTTAATATATAATATTCTCTTAAACTTTAAACTCTATTTATATATAAGTAATTTTTATTTCTAATATAATTATAAACCTTAATTAGGAGCTTAAATTTTTATTATTAGTAAAAAAGCTATTTATAAAGATATATATCTTTATATATTCTAATTTTAATAAAATATATATTAGCCCTTAACTTAAATTTTTTATTTACTATTTTAATTATATATTTAAAAACTTAATATCTTTTATATTTAGTTTCTTAACTTATATAACCTTAAATAAATTATATATTACTTTTAGTTAATAAATAAATATAATATATATTCCCCTAATTCTTTATATAATATATTCTTATTATATATTTAAATTATTAATATTTATTATATAAATTTAAGAAGATTATTCCTTTTATATAAATATAATATTATTTTTATATATAATAATTATTTTTTTATTAAAAATAATAAGATTTTCTTAAGAAAAAGTTTTCTTATTTTTTATATAAAAGTCTACTTTATATATTTCTTCCTTCTCTTTTTAAGAAAATTTTTTTATATAAAATATAAGTATATTATTAATTTATATTCTTATTATTTTAAACTTATTTAGGCTATTAAATATATATAATAAATATAAATTATATATAAATTATTTTATTTATAAGTTTTTTATATAATATTTATAATATATTTTAAATTAATATAAGCTAAATTTTATAAAATTATATAATAATTTCTTAATAAGGAGAACTATATTTAGAAGATATTTATTTTTTAATTCCTTAAATAATTATATAATAATTATTTATTAAAAAAAGCTTTTTAATTAGATATATATTTAAGTTATATCTTATAATTTAATTTATTTAAGAAAGAATAATATAAGTATAAAACTTAATATAAGAATTAATTAATAATTTATTTTTTAAAAAGTAAATATTTAGATAAAAAAATCTTTTTTTTATATTCTTATATCTTTATATAATAAGTTTTAATTTCTTTATAAACTTAGTTATTTTATTTTTAATTTTTTATATTATTTAAGTTTTAAAGATTTAAATTTCCTTATATTTAATAGAATTATATTATATAAACTTAAAGACCTCTTATATAATTAATATATTTAATTTAATTATATTAAATTCTTTATATAAAGTTCTTAAAGTTATAATAATATTATCTTATTTAAGCTTAATTATTAATTTATAATTTTCCTTTTTTTTTAAACTTAAGAATTATTATATAAATTTCTACTAAATTATATATTAACTTATAATTTAAATAAAGCTTTATATAAGATTTTTATATAATTAATTTCTCTTTTAGGGTCTTTTTAGTTTTAAAATTATTAGAATTAAGTTTTTATTTTCCTTATCTTATATAATTTTTTTTACTTTATAATATAACTTTATATATATTATATAAAATTATATTAAATTATTCCTAATAATTATTATAATATTATAGTTATTTATTATTTAAATCTTATATAAGTTCTTTTATTTTTTTTTTCCCTTTATATTAAAACTTTATTTTAAAAGAAAAGAAATAATATCTTATATATACTTAGTTTATTTCTTATATTAATTATTTTATTTATTTAAACTTTTATATAAATTCCTCTTAATATTTTTAAAATTTTATAAATAATATTTATATAAATAGTAATATTTAGGGAAGTAGGTAAGTTTTATATAATTTATAAATATATTTTAAAAACTAGTAATATAAATATAAGTTTATTAAAACTTATAATATTATTAAGAGTTTTAACTAATATTTAAAATATAATATCTTTATTTATATAATAGCTAATTTTCTTTAAAAGAATATTATATATTTATTATAGGGGAGAATATTATTACTTAATCTTCTTAATTATCTAATAAGCTTTTATAAATATTTCTTTATATAATATTCTTATAATTTATATATTATTCCTAAATTCTTTTAAAGAAAAATTTATTTTAAGATTATATATAATATAATTAAGAGGACTTATATATATATATATTTAATATTTATATAAGGTATTTTATATATCCTATATAAATAAAGACTTTAAAAAGGTAGCTCCTTAAAAGTTTATATTTATATTTATAATATATAGTATATTCCTTTCCTTTAGTTATATAATATTTATAATAACCTTATAATTAAAATAGTTCTTATCTTTTAATAAGAACTTAAAATACTTAGAGGCTAAATTATATAATTAATAATAATAATAAAATATTTGAATATAATTTAAAATACTTTTATCTACTTTTATATAATTTATATTATATAATAATTTATATAAATAATTTATATAAAGATATTTAAATTATTAATAAAGCCTTTATAGTTATAATTTTATAAAAAATATTATAACTTTTATATAATTAATATTAAAAAATAAATATTTTTATTTTTATATAATAGAAATTAAAGTTTTATTTAATTATATAATAATATTCCTAATATTATTAAAATATACCTTTAGTTTATTTATATTATATAATAAAAATAAAAATAATATTAAGATATTTAGGATATAATATATAATTTATTTAAGTAGGTTCTTAATAAATATAATACTAATAAATATAATTAATTTTATTAAATTAAATTATATATTAGCCTTCTTTAAATTCTAATTAGCTTTTATATTAAGGTACTTTTATAGGTATATAAGTACTTATAATTTTCCTATTATAAAAAATTATATAGTATCTATATTTTATAGTTCTCCTTAATAATTAATATTATAAGAATTATATAAAATAAATTAATTAACTTTAAATACCTTTAATAAAAGAAAATATTCTCCCCTATTATATTATAAAAAAATAAAGATTTTTAAAAATATAAGATTATTAAGAAATTCCTAAAAATTTCCTTATATACTTTAAAATTCTTATTTTTATTTAATTTCTTTAAAATAGGGTTTTCTCTTTTATATTATTATAGGTAAGTTATATATACTTCCTCTAAAGAATTATTAAAGTTTTTCTTATATAATTAGAGAAATTAAGCCTTTATATAATATTTTTCTTCCTCTATATAATTAGTAAATTAATACCCCTCCTTCTTATATATAAAGTACTTTTATAATTAGTTTTATATATAATTAAATAAAAAAAGCTTTTTATTTTATTATTTATTAAATCCCCTTATATAAATAGAAATAATTTATTAAGAATTATTTTTAAATATATATTATTTCTTATTTTTTTATATATATAATTACCTTTATTTATTCTTATAATTAAATAAATATTATTTATTAATATAATTAATATTTATAATAGATTTATATAAAAATTATTAATTAAATATTCTATTAAGGGCTATTTAGAAAAATACTTAAAGGTTTAAAAATAAGACTTTATATATAAGTTTCTACTAAAATAGAATTATTTTTAGTTTTAAAACTCCTTTATATATTTTAGTAATTATTATATAAAGTTAGATTTCCCCTTAATATTCTCTTTTAAGTACTTATTATATAAGTTAAAGTTAATTTAAAAGAAATTTAAGGATCTTAATAAATATTTAATTTAAATTCTTTCTTTATAATTATATAAAGAAGAATATTATCTAATTAAAAAATATATATTATAATTAATTATTATATTAAAGTAAGTATTAAGAATATTATATATTTTATTTTATTTCCTATTTAGTTTTATATAATATATATAGAAATTTAATATATAATTAATTAATATATTAAGGAAAATTATATAATATTAATTTTTTATAATTTATAACCTATAATAATAACTTATAAATATTTATACTTTATTATATAATAGATTATATAATTTTTTAAAATAATTTTATTTTTTTTTTATTTCCTTTAAAAAATAAATATTTTTTAGGTATTAATTAGGTTATTTTATACTTATTATATAGGAGAAAGATTATATATAAGATTTCTTATATAAATATTTTATATAAAAATTCTTATATAAGGGGCTTATAAATAACTTTTAACTTCTTATATAAATTTTATTTTAAGGAAAGTTTATTATATATCTTAAGAATTTATTATTTAATTTCTTATACTTTTTAATAAGATATATAAGATAATATATTTTTTATATTTTTTTACTAATTTATATATAAATAATAATTAGGCCTACTTTTAATAATAATATATAGGTATAAATATATTTATATAGTTAGAATCTAATTATATATTATTTTCTTCTAATAGGAGTTTAACTAACTAATTTATAATCCCTTATTTATATAATATTTTTATTCCCCTTTCTTTTATAATTTTAAGGAATTTTTATATAAATTTATTATAAATATACCTAAATATAAACTTTATTTATTCCTTATAGTTATTATATAGCTTATATAAAATTATATTTCCTTATATATTAAATTATATAAAATTTATTATAATTTTTATAAAATATATATTAAGATAAATATTTAATAAATCCCCTTATATATTTATAAATATATTTTATAAGTTTAAATTAATATTTATTTTCTATTAATTAATAAGTATATTACTTTTATTATATATTTTCTTATATATTATTAAAATATTTAAAACTTAATACCTAATATTAAAAATATATTTCTTAGAGATATACTTAAATAATATTATAAATATAAATATTATATTAAATTATATAGTTTTAAAATTAGTAAATATATAAAGGTACTTATTATATTCCTTATTTTTATATAATTTCTATTTATTATTTAATTTTATATAATATAAGTAATAATAATAGGTATTATTTATATAATTACTAATAGAGATAATTATTTAGGAATACCTAATTTCCTAGTTTTAATAATTTAAGTAATATAAATAGGTTTCTAAGAAATAATATAAGAGTATAAATACCTAATTCTATTATATAGGTAGTACTTTATATAGGATTTTATTTCTTTATTCTTATTAATTTATAATTACTTAAAGTAATTACTAATTAGTATTAAATAGGTTTTATTATATATATATATACTTATAAGTAGGTAATAAATCTAATAAAATTAATAATATATAATATTAACTAGTTATAGGGGAAGAAGTATTATATAGAATAACTAAAGGAGTAACCCCTTACTAAGATATACTACTTACCTAACCCTTAAACCTTATAGGGCCTATAGTATATAGCTTAACTACTACTATTCTAATAATTTTATTATTAATTCGTATATATGAAGTATTAATAATCTCTTTATAAAGTGGTAAACTTTTAAAATCTCGGGGTTTAAAGTTTAAAGATAATGTATTTAGATTATAGTTCTAGGTGAACTACGGGTGGTGCTTATACTTACCAAAGATGCTTCACACTATACATTGGTAGGCTTGAGTAGCTGCTACATGAATTAATAATTTTGATAGCCAACTTGTACGATCGGGCTTGTTCAGCTTGAGATTTGTCTCGGGCTTGGTGAATAGTGGTCGAGATACTATGGAAATGTCTCATTTAGGAAGCTGAAAGCTAAAATTGCGAAGAGAATTACCGGATATGGATAAACAATAGAGTAGATCGGTCAGATACTGAGGCTTGAGCTGGTTTATACTACTAGTGTTGAAGATTGAAGTCGTTGAAACACCGGATCAACACGCGTCGCTTTCAGTCGTGATTGATCAGACATACACATAGAAAGAAAAGTTAGTCGTAAGACGACTACCAGGGGGAATCTTTAAAATTCAGAACCACTACCTAGGTAGCTACCGACATTGACGTAACCGAAATACCAGTTGTTCCGTGCCCGAGATGGTAGTATATACGGCATTCCAAGCTTGTCAGACACAGCTTGAAGGGATGCCTAAGCTCCATGTTTCATAGATAGGGATGACAATCACAAATGAAATTTTCCAACCTTATCCAAAACTCCTAACCCCCTGGTAAATAGGCCCTATCAGGCAGCATGTCTTGTAGCTAGCCCCAGGTATTGCGGGTGTGTGGTCTCGGCGAGGCCTTGTTTAGCCTTGACGGCGTCCACGAAGTCGTCTCTTCAGGTAAGTGTCGCCAGCTCACCTCAAGAAACATGTCCAAAGACCACACGATGAATAATCACTCACCAATGAATACACTTGTGCCTGTCTGTTCCCGCACGC
The DNA here is from genome assembly GCA_023522825.1 of Diaporthe ampelina. Classification (NCBI taxonomy): domain Eukaryota; kingdom Fungi; phylum Ascomycota; class Sordariomycetes; order Diaporthales; family Diaporthaceae; genus Diaporthe; species Diaporthe ampelina. Next base: position 116,990 of record JAMFTM010000149.1, read on the forward strand.
ATAAACTCATCGGAAACGAAAAGATGCTGGTCACTGGTGGACACAAACATCTGCTTTGTTCCCGACCCACTGCTGCCAGAGGAAATCTTCAGTGGAGTTCCGCCGTCCGTCCGTCGCTGTGTTGATTACTTATTCGTTTTTGGTGGTCTGCCTCTCTTTCGTGGCTTCCAATCCGGACACTCCTTCTCGATGTGGCGTAAATGATGTTCCAGACCATGTGGCTTCTGGCAGTCAATTATGTTTCCGCATCGACAATTATAAAAGCCGGTGTGCATGTGCTGACACTGCTTCAGGTGGTCCTTATGCTTGTCCAATCGAGAGCGATGGCCACAGCAGCAGGTGTATCCAATATCGAAGTGTTTGTAGTCCAAGTGCCTCCGCAAGTCTTTCTCGATTTTGAAATAAGCTCCACAGCTGGAGACTACGCACGGCCAGAGCGAAGAGCCCGGGCCATGGTGTTCTGCTGCAATGTGCTTCAAAGTTGTGTCGACCTCGTTGAAGTTCATTTGACATTGGCCACAAAGAATGGAACGTGACTCAATTGAAGGCGAGGGCGACGCTGAAGAGAATGTGGATGGACTGGATGATTGCGCTGCCTGTTGTGCACCTGGCGTTATTCGGTCTTGGGACGCGGACCACGAGGGAGAATGGTTGATCAGGTCGTCGGGAGAGACACAAAACGAATACGAATCAAAAGAAGCGTCTAACAGACGTGAGGATAAATTTTGACCATGTTGAGAAGACACGGTACTAATGTCAAAATCGTGTCTGACTGGCGACTGCAAAGCTCCGTTGGACGATATGTCCAGGAGTTTCCTTCCGCGCAAGGCAGACCACGTCTTGGCCATTCCATACTCGCAATCATCTGAAATGGCTGCGTGGTCGTCAAATTGATGGCAGTCGTTTAGCCACCAATCTAGGTCCGACTCTTGACGGGAACGAAACTGATCTGGTTCTATGTGGTGATCATTGTGGTTGGTCGAAATGTCTGGCCCGCCGAGACGATGCTCGGCGGCAGACTAACAACGGAGATGGAAATGGAAACGATCAAGGACGGACCGGCTCGAAGAGCCAGTTATTTGCGAGTTGCTGACTACTAGTTTCTGGTTAGCCAAACAAATATTCCACCATCTGTCTGAGAAAATACCTGGACTAAAGAAGCACTCACTGACTAAGTAAAGGTTGAGCTAGGTTCGATTGCCGGGCTGGGTGACCATGAAATGGATCCATGGGCAGGCCTTGAACCTGGGTGTCGAGGGAAAGACCAGCTCAAGAGCGGGGATCCGCACTCCTTTTCTATCCTCTGTGTGGCTATGCAGGCGTGCATCGGAAAATCCACTTCCCTCGATTGTGGGTGGCGTCTGTAGTCAGGGCATTTTCCCCAAGCGAGCCTGAAAAAAGGGCCCTTTTTGTTATTGGTCCAGATCATCCTGGCAGCTGCGTGGTCACCCGGAGCCAGCAAGCTGAGCCACGCTTAAGTCAGCCTGCATAACGCGTATCCAATTCTTCTACTGGGGGCCCTTTATCTGATTGGTTGGGTTGGTAGCCTACCTGGTCTCTCCGGGTGCTTTTACAATATGATGCAACAAGAATAACGTGGTGCACTGAGACGAAGGAAATTGGCCCTCCAGTCGCCTGATACTAGGTAGGGCAGGATGCTTGCGTCCATCACGGCAATGCTGCTGAACTGGGAACCGCTTGGGGGCCCCGTTGCAGCCAGTACCACCATCCGTCGGAAAGCCGTTGTCAAGATGGCTTGCTGTCGCTAATGATTCAACCAATCCAAATATTGGCCTTGAGACCATGTTGACAGCCCATAGAGCCTCATCGTGTA